>JAUYWV010095910.1:0-14095 GCA_032274565.1 Nematoplana nigrocapitula
GGGGGGTGCTCGGGTCACTCCTCCCTTTACTACTCACATCTGTACTTTCTAGGCTAACCCATTTGTGTGTCTGTCTACTTTCGTGCGAGATCTAATACTGTATATAGAATAACAAATGGATACCCAAAAGAAAAGGTTGAAAAGTAACAAATTTCATTCGTTCGTTTATTTTCCAATATTTTTCAAAATATTCCAACAGTATTCGACTTGCACCACACAATGAAATTAATCGCCTCGATATATTCACATAACGAAACAAAACATATTCCCAAAACATACGATGTTATATAAGCAAAAGATCCGGTCTGTATACCCAAGATTAGCTGAAACAAGTAGCAAACAGGGCTATGTTTGGTTGACATATCTCATCCAAATTCCTCAATATCATAACCATTGAACGCGCGAGAAATGAACAAACAACCGAACGTGCCAGGCATTGATTAATGGGAGCCGGAATCATTCGCCAAATGTGAAAAAAACATCGTCCATTTAAAAAAAAGTGCAACAGAATTAATTTATTTTGGACTTAAAATTTATTCTTTCCATTCAGTTCTCATAAAATTCATACACAGAACACACCACCTTATGTCAATGGTGAAACCGTCAAATTCCACATGCTGCCAACCATGCAATGGCGTGTACTAATTCAGTCAATTTCGCTCGTGTATAATAATAATAGTATGCATAATATACTGCTTAGACAGACGTATGTACGCATAGAGCGCCTGATGGCCTGTACTGTGGTATCTACACCAGCTCAAATGATGTGGCGAACACACACACAGAGATCCGACATCCTGAGCAGTTTTAATCAATACGAAGCCGTGCAGTGGAGCGCGAATGAATAAACTCACGGGAGGCACGCCCAGTCATGGAACTCCTATAGGCTAGACACACAGATACACGTGGACAAAACAATGTACAAGTAGGAAAAGCAGGACGGGTAACTAATACTGTATAGGCTGGTAGTTTCAGAGAAAAGCGGCTAATGTCATGTAAGAAAATTAGTTTATACTTGTAGTGATCACAATTGAAAATGTACCACAGATTATAGAGCGAATCGCTATCTACGCCAGTAGCAAGAGTTCCGCAGCCTCTGTTTTACCTAAAAATAGCAGAAAATGAGTCATCACGTGACGTCATAAGTAGGCCAAGGTCATTGCTGACGTGCACCAATCAGCTAAATTAGGTCAAGTTCATGTGGGATTCATCAAGGTCACGGGAATTCTCGGAAAACCCCTTCGCCAGTTTCGGTTTCGATTTAAAAAAATTAAAATATGAATTTCCCTGCAATAACTTTAATTTACTTATGATGTCACGTGATGACTCACCTGATGCGGAACTCTTAGTACCTACGTCAACCTAACACAGATGTTTAAAATAAAAAAACAATGATAATATCAATAAATTTAATAAGGCGATTAACGAGTCAAAGCCACAGGTATTTTGCACCAAACCCGGAAAAATCGACATAATGTAGCAGTTATATGCCGGGGTTGCAATTGTGATGCGCGTTTGACCAGCTTGAAATCAACTCTTCCATTCTCTAAATGTTGTAAATTAATACATCTTTCATAGAAACGCAATTAGTCTGGTACGCATCGGCATACTGACAAACTAAACATTAAAACAAATTGCCGGTTACACAAGTGAAATTTAATTGTCTGACTTGGTTGGTTGGTACAGGTGACGAGAAATGGTGAAATTTATAAAATAAGCGCTAGTTAGTGTGCGATCACCCCTGCGAATATGACAATAATTTCTTTTTCGATCTCGCTATAAAACAAAAATAGATGGTAAATCCGACTAATCAACCAAAAACATCAGTGATTTCAAACATTATCAACGCATGGAGAACAATCGCTTACCTAAATAGCACTAATAAAATACAATACAGCTAAGTACATAGCGTAATATGTACATTTAAATAAATATGTATAGTGTAAAGCTTCGACTAAGTGATCAAATTATGTTGATTGTAGTAGGATATATATATATATATAGTCTATCAGTAAGCTAACAGAGATAGACATTTAACCTACCTTCACGGATCAATGCAATGCCTTTCTTGGAAGAAGCTCTGAAATGTGAAATTGTAAACAATGTCAATTTTACAAAATTACAAATATTGCAAGGGTTCATTGGTACACTAAAATATGCCAGAGAGTGGATTTCAATGGACATCATAAAAAGGAATAATTTGGAATGTTCACCAAGTCTATTTTCCGCAGGAAGACAGCAGCTTGAAATGACTCAGCTTTTATGGCAGAGATTTCGTAACAGATAACCACAGCTTCTGACACCTCTTTTAAAGAAATTCAATGTGTTATTTATTGACTTGATGAAACAAAATAAATCCAGTTGATATAATCGTTTTTGTCGAAGTCAGCACTACTATACTCATAAATCGATTCACTATACATAACAACTGAAAATAAACCTTCACAATCATATATGAAATGTCAAACACTGTTTTTAATGAGGTAAGTCATTCACTATACGCCGAAGTACAAATTTCTAAAATGAATTCTAAAACTAATAACCGTTCGCAGACGTTCTACATAGTATATAGAGAAGGGAGTGTATCTTTTATTACAAAATAGTATTTAGAAATTAGGCATAATAATAATATCTTTCAGCAGCTTACCTTTAAAATATTCTTTCTTGCAGAATAAGAATCTTGTTGTTAACGGTCACAAAAAACAACTGATCCTACTTTATGAATTAGATTAGCAAAACTACTGATTCACGCAATTAAAGGAAGAAATCACCACAGTGCCATAAAGAACAAAAAACAAAATACTACAAACAATGACTTGGCTTGAGTGTCGCTAAACAGCGTGCTGTTGTTGGCTAACACAGTGCGACGAATCCCTTCAATTAAAAAATGGCTATGATTAAGATTAACAAAAAACCATTGTGCTATGATATCTTTACAGGTCACATCAACCGAAAGTGTAGATCAGAAACTAAACAGACTAAGGACAGTCTTGAAATTCGACTACAAAATAAAGCGGATTCTGATAGAAAAAATGTAGTTACAATATGAAGCAGGTCAACAAATTAAAAGTACCACGACGAACGTTTTCGACAAGATCGTTTTGTCATCATCAATTATTTATAAAAAAATAAAAAATCAAAAGTCTGCCTACAATAATGATTAAGACCCTACTACATTGTTTACTGATTCGACTTCCCTTATTTTGGCTTAAATGCCCAAACCTCCTCTGAATTCTCTGATGTCTTTAAATATTTTCACACTGTAAAGGTTAGATCGCATTTTCACTTAAATATGATACAGTGCTCAATTTAAAAAGTGGTATTATTTACACCAAATGCGTTTTTAAATACTATTGTTTGGGGGAATAAAGGAGAAAAGCAGAATGTAATTCAGCTCTATTTTACCCATTTACTGGTTCCTAACAATTTGTAATGATAATCATTTTTGTTTTTCTATAACTGATTTTGCACGTACATATTTCCACATTAATATAAAAAAGGCTTTATATACAGTATAATATTAAGTCTATACAGCCTGCCTCGATATATTAAATTTTCAATTCTGAATCTAAATGACGTTTTCTCTTCTTTATGTTTGTGCAGTGGGGTTTGTTTAAATTAATCAATACTGGAAACAAAATATGGATTTTTTTTTTTTAGAAATAACTCTTGATTGCGTTCGTATTAATTGATACTGTTGAACAACTTGTTGGCTCGCTTGTCATTGTGACTAAATAAAATTGCGAAAGGGACAAACATATATAAAGAAACATGTATCTCGGGTAACAAAGGAGCAAATGTTAAGACAGAATTATACTGCAAAAGTTTCATACTAATATACAGGAAAGTTCCTGCATCTAATGGTCTACACAATTCAGAACAAATACGAATAATTATTATCTAAATCGGTAAGATCAGCAGATATAGCTGCCAACATAGATTAATGGAAGGGCGATAAACAGACTTATATTACAAATACTAAATTGGCGCCTTCTGGAATTTATAGACCAGATAAGATACATTCACACGATTCTATTTGGTTGAATTGATTAAAATGAGAGAACAAGAGTTGACTAAATAAAACAAAAACTAGGTTTAAAAAGCCGCCTGCCAATTCCAAGCACACCACACCGAACAGTTTCTACACATGTAATTGAAACACTTATTTATCGCATAAATGGAAACTAAAGACTTTAACTATGTAAGGCATATGCATATATACAGCCTGTATCACACGAAACCGTAAGAAACTATTCGATGTGACAAGGCGCTATTCAAAATTTGAAATGAAGGAAATTATTTGAAAAAAGATTTGAGTCATACAAGACTGATTTGAATTTTTCTACACTGTTTTTGTACGAATGCATTTCAAACTCATCCAACCCTAATTCTTCTTTCTAGATTGTCCATCTCTTGATACAATTCTGTCTGAGCGGTATTCGATTGCCTTCTGATCATACTTAGAAAGCTTCTTAATGTATAGTTGATCACGCTGCCTATCTATTTCAGACTCATGCCAGATTATTTTATATTTTCCTCTGAATTTAGTCCAGAATCCACAAATTATTATAGGAAATACAGTTTTACGCAATATTACTGTATTTATTCAAGACAACCAGGTTGACGCCAATGAGTATGACATTATTTTACAAACCAAAGAAAATTGACTTGATATACACTGGAGATGTTTGTTCAATCTAGCTGGACAGCTAGACAACACAACGATAAATTAATGAATTAAGTAGAATTGACACATTTAAAAATTAATATATAGAGCCTCTTATTGCCAGAGATGAAACCGGGCCGGTACGACCCGGGTTCACATACTAATCGGTTTAACCAGTTTACGTTGTCGTAATAAGCAGTTTTAGAAACAGTTAACTGAAAAGCCGAGGATTTACTCAGATAAATATATTCTGGGAACACTACCTCGCCCTGTCCTGTGAAAATACGCTAATCAGTCACAGAATCTGTATTCCTAATTATGTCTGTCATTCGTTACACATAGTAAGTATCCTGTTCATTCACGGCAAAGCTACTGTACTTACATGTACTGGAAACTCATGTTCCTGCTCAAAATCTCTGCTACTTTTATACATTTCTGGAAGGTATCCCCGACATCTGCTTTCTCTGTCTCTAAAAAAGTACTAGTTTTAAACATACTAAATAAACCCTGTAAGAATTCCTTCATTATTGTTTAAAATACTAGTTATCGGTATAGATGACACTCTACTGTTCAACCACTTGGTCGGGTAGGGTAATAAACATTTAAAAAGGCCAGGTTGTGTGTTGTGGAAAATGCCGACCGGTTCCATTTCTGTTTAATGCAGAAATCTATCCAACAGAATACTCGCCCCATTTCTTTTATCGATTTTTGCATACAACCAAATCACATATGCAATGCTTCGAACAGATGACTTTACAATTTTCCCTAATTATATATAAATAGACAGAAAAGCCAGAATAACAGTGCCAAACATGACCAAACTAATTCCCATTTCATTTAAACATTCCAATGACACAAATGGTACAATTCGAAATTCATTGACCAAAGAACAATTTCAATTACAATATATTTAACGCAAACAGGAAACAGTGGAATGTTAAAGAAAATATACAAAAATATTAAATGAAGGATTATGTTTTAAATAAAAACAAGTGGTGAACGTAGTTGTAAACATTTTTTATGAACATCAGGACGTGAAAACGAATAGTTTTTTTATCCTAAGAGTAAACTAATCATACATTCAAGTGGAAATTATATCAATTTTAAAGACGATATCACACAGGCACATGATTTTATAAGACTTACACACCAGTTTAATTGACTCGTAAACTTATCACATATATTTTCCAAAATAATCTAAAACAATATACAGGGTAGTTACAGAAATTTGCAAAAAATATTGAAGGACCTGACATGGATTTTAAGGACATGTGTTAAATACACATATTGTGTAATACTCAATTTGTTATATCATATTTAATATCTAATAACTTCTAGAAGTGTTACTCAGACCGAAAAAGTAAACTAAATTTCTTGATATATTAATCTATAATAAACATAATTATAAACAACACTATCTACGTTATAGAACAATAGTCATATCAGATAGATCCCATTTTTAATTCACTTTTATTGACTCCTCAAAAGATTCCAATACCAGTTCTCTCCAGTGAGTCTTGTCTCAGTGCCTTATCGCCATCTTTCGATACCTAATCACACACATCGTCTATTTGTTACTGAAAATCTTTTACTTCAAATAATTACCTTCTTGTCGTGATCTTCAGGTTAATAAGATCAGTATGAAACATAGACAACACACGGTCTTAAAGTTATAGTCTATATAATCACAAGAATGCGTAAATGAGCAAATGTTTGACATTGTAAGTCTTCAAACAAAAATGGTTAAAAATGTTTTTATTTTAGTAAAACAATTTAAAGGACTTTCTTTTCCCAAAAAGGACTTTTGTAGTTCCTTATAAGACCTATACAACAGTAGATAATAACAGCATTATTGAAATTATTTTTTTAAGTAAAATGAAATTAGTTTAGCAATGATTCGTAATGATAATATGGCTTGTTCTTCTATTCATATACTGTATAATCTGTGAAAACGTACATTACCCAGACTACAATTTTCCTTGGTGATGTAAAGAAAATATATTCTTAACATAAAGCCTTTACTTCTGAATGAAAGGAAGTTCATCTATTAATTATATTGCGTTAATAAAGCATTAATACATATATGATTAGATACAATGCGAATATTGCAAATGATATGGATGAAATTGTAATATGCATATGGAAGTTCAATGAGTTGTATAGGAAATTGTTCTTCTACATCTATACGAAATTGATTTCGAATCACTTTGAACAACTGAATGAAACAGCATGATTTACATCTTGTACATAGGCGCATAGATGCACAGTACGGACATGTTAAGTGGTAGTTTACACAAACCACTGTTTGATATAGATGCATGGCATAAAAGCAAAGCGGCATATTCTTCCGACAGTGAGCAGGGCCACGGATCCCAGTTTTGCAAGGTTTAATGGCGACGTCGATCTAATCAAATATTAATTACTTATTCAATATATATATATATATATATACATATGACAAAATGCGGCCAAAATTTCAAGCCTGCATACATCAAAGAGGTTTGAATAGATTAACTTGAGTAGACATGCGCGCAAAAATATGTAAAAGCAGTGCTACTATTTATTTTTTGGTTAATATTTGCAAAATGCCGGATAGCTGTTGAAAATGAAGCGTCAATGTGTTTTATCAGTGTATCCAAAAATTAATCATTAATGACATGAAAACATGTGCACAAGTAATAATTTTTAACGTTATTCCAACAGTTGTTGTTTTCTCTAACGTCTTCGGTAAAAGCAGAAAAATTGATAAACCAAAACCTATAAGAATAATTTAGTTTTTAATTGTAGGCAATACGGCGCGCGAGTGCAGAACAAGCACTTCATATATTATTCCACATTTACTATTGCTGCAGCTATCCAATTTATTCTACAAAGTTATCATATCTCTGAATGAGACAAACTGCGAACACCTTCTGTGATTGAAAGATATCTCAGAGCCTCTAAAATTTACATGTTCATGAATTATTTTTCCTAATTCAACAAATTTAATTTAATAATAATAATAATAATAAATTTGTTGAATAACAAGTAATAATTCATATAAACATATAAATCTAATATTAATAAATATTAGTATTATATTATAATAATTATTAGTAATGTTTTTATTGTATAATTTTTAATAATAATAAATTAAAAACTAATACATACACAAATAAATCTTAGAGGCTCTGAGAAATCTTTCAAGCACATAAGGTTGGGTGTGCTTGTTTGGCAATAGCGCCGCATAGTAGTCATAAATCCTATAACTAAATAATTGCCACAGGTTTGGTTAATCAAATTTTCTACTTTTATGATAAACAAATGGAACACAACAATTGTTGTTGTATTAAAAAACCTCGTTTTTTGTTTTACTGATTTTTTTAGCAAAAACAAATTTTAATATAAATAGCCAAAACACTTTTTTCTGCCTACCAAATTTCCGCTTCTATTTTTACAACTGAAAATTGTAGCTTCTGATTGGTCGAAAGGACATTCAATCAGATTACATATAGATCCTCTGTCTTAATATGGACGTGTCGACTCCAGTATATTCATTCAAACCTCTTCGGTATACATACAAACTTACCGTCTGACAGGATTGAACTGTGCAAAATCCCAGCTACTGTACACGAACGAGAAAAGCAAGACAGGTAACGAGGATGACAGGGAGAACGCAACGACAAATCAGAACGAAGAGTACAGGTACAAAGTACCTCGCAGAAAAACAAAGATATTCCAATAGGGGGCATAAGGGGATCAAAACACATCCTGCATTTCTACCCGCATTTCGTACGAACTACAATTACAAATGCACTGTATATTCCCCAAAATAGGGCATGCATACCCCATGCGAACCCTGGGAACAACTGTACGTCCCAAAATCCTAGAGACGCGCTTAAAGTAAATTGAGATCAGCGGATTTACAGTATATAGGTTCCGAAGTTTTTATTTGGTCGGTCGGCCAGTCAAGGGTGTTTACCATCGTACATGACGTGTGATAAAATGCAAAATGATATAGTAAGGCGGAGAAAGATAAAGTTGCCCTATCAAAATAGTAATACTTTTAATTTGAAGAAGCATTTCTGCTGAAGATACAAATTTGAGCTGGGAACACTCTTCGATTATATCCCAGAGAGAAAGAGAGAGATCTCAAGAAATAGTTGTGTTCCATTGAAATCATAGCAACCCAGTCATCAAACCAGTTGGATCACATCCCTAACTGGAAAAATTACTATTCATTATTATCTGTTACTCACAACATTTTCCAGATTTACACAATATAGGCATCGTTTGCCTTAAACAGCTTAAAAATAATACAAATGTAATCTGAAATGGTTTGATTTCCCGCTTAATTGCAGTAAGTCTTCAAAATTCAATTGGGCCGAATTATAGATTTACAGTCAGTCATACGATGTTCAATTTTCGAAATTACTAGGCGATATTTTCTCTCCACATGCCGTAATCTTTGTAGAGACAAATACTACTTATATAAACGCAGAAAAATCTACAGAATTTATCTCCTTATTTTCTCCAGTTATCTTTGTAACGTTTTTTTAACTATATACAAAACCCAAGTGGTTCATTTGCACGAGCAATATTCCGCTACAACCCTCCCATGGGCTATGCGTTCGCATTAAATTGCAGTTGATCAGACAGCGAGCTGTCGAGGTCATATAACAAGACCGAAACAGCACGGTGTTAGCCCTCTTATATACTACTGCCTGCTTTCAGTTCAGCAGTATTTTCACAGTACGAATATTTTCAGGTGGTATATACTTGCTATACCGGTATATGAAACTGTATGATAATTAATCAATCTACATCAATAAACAGATGAAAAATCCTTCGTCAAGAATTCAACTTTTTACGGTCAATCAATCTCGTTTGTTTATTTGAGCTGCACTAGGTAACACATGGTAATTGGCTCTTAAATTTAGTTGAATCTTCATTTTATCGTTAAAATCCTAACCTTTTTGGTTCGGAGTCAATTGCCATTTGTTACTTATTGTAGTTCTAATAAACTGATTGACTGTATAGTATCGGACAAGTAGTGCGAAAACCGCTATGAATGAAAGTTGGGCAGAAAGGTTTAAGCCAGTCGAGAAGATTTTTCAAACTTGAAGTGGGATTCTTATCAATACGGTTGGCAAAGACAAACAGGTAATTGGAAGTATTTTTGGCCAGTCTTTTGATCGGTGCATAATAAATTTAATTACCGTTTACAGTATACTGCCCACTGCACTTACTATATGTGCTAGATATGAAGTGACTATTTAGGTTTACTCTGTTGACCTTTGAAACAATTGTAGAGAATTATCCATTTTGCCCTCTAACAGTTCACCCCGACAGCTAACAAACAACCCAACTAGACTGTAACAGTGATTACTATCTACACCAATCAATCCGTTTACTACAAAATTCCAACGAAAACTGCAAAATATGTAAATCTTTTAACCAAAATATGTTACGGATAGAGCTAGAAAGTAAACAAATACAATTTCAGCATATTTATTTGCAACTTACGGTCGACGATGTCCAGGTCGACTCTGGATACCGGTTGGAACACCTTTGGCGCGTTGCTAAGAAAAAATAAAAATAATAATAACAGAGTAAAGTTGATGACAAGCGCAACCGCAAGGTAATATATTAAGGACATATGTCAAGAGAAAGAAAGGAGGAAGGGGATTGATCAGTTGTGAAGGTCGCGTTGGGGAAATAATAATAATAATTTGAGTTGGTATGTTGTGAGCAGCGAGCCGTTCATGCTAATGAAGGTAACAGACACATAGAACCAAGCGGATAAAAGAAATACAAAATCAATGGATAGAGAAAATGGCACCTGGGCAATGCATCCGGGACAAGGAAAGTGCGTACTGGATTAAGATCTGGTAGTTGCTCTCTCTCAGAAGTGACAATTTTGTCGGATGCCTTATCTGTAATATTTCCCATCCTTTCACTGATTTTCTCCGGTTTCATCCACTCAGACCGACCATGCCCGATCTCAACTCTCTAGCGCATAAAGCGGACACTCGAAATCCTTCCACTAACTCCGTATACTTCTACAGTCTCCTTTCATACGCCTTATCCACTCTCGGCTCCCACGGAACCGTCAACTCAACCAACACCGCGATGTCCGAACACCACAGGAGAGGATATTTCCCTGGCCCATCTCCGGACTGGGCACTCTCCCCTCCCCCAATCCTACCTCCACCGCATTGGAAAAGCGGAAACCCCCGATGGCCCCAACTGCAGCGGCGGCCCTCACGACACACGACATCTTGTCCTGGACTGCCCTGTCATGCCGCCGCCCGCCTACGGAATGACAACAACAACATGTCCGAACGCAGCCTCCACAAAGCCGCCATCTTTGAACCAGGAACCACAGCTCAGCAACATGTCTGAACGCAGGGTTGTCCCTGGCACTTCTGATTTTCTTGGTACTGTTCCGTCAGCTGAAACGTCACCGTCCAGCGCACCAGTCAGTCATTAACATTTCGAAGTCACGCCGCTTGACCTCCACTTCCGCCGTTTTGCTCTGTCTGTATGTCTTATCTGGATAGCTAGTTGTTCTGCTTCTCCTTTTCTTGTTCATCGCGATCATCAAGAGGACACTTTCCGCAAGCTGTGCCAGAGCTGCGTTGTGTCGAATATTACCTCTTGAACATCATCTCAAACTCCACGCATCAAAAGCAAGACAACTGCCACTACATCATCTCACACAATAAGCAAAGCCAAAACTACAAAAGCACTCCCACGAGGCCTGCCTGAAGGGGCTCGTTAACACCTGCGAGCTCACAGACATCCCTGACCTGTCCGGGATCCGCCTCCTCTCGGATTCTCGGTCCCTTCTCCGCCGACTTGCAATGGGAGCCTCCAGACAATCGAACCCCACCTGCCAGAGGATGTGGGAGGCCCTCCTCGCGTTGGTTACCACCTATAGGCAGGAAATCTCTCGTGTTGCTCTTGAAACCCCTTTCCGAGTCTACTTGGAGGACGCCACTCTGATGCCACCCACCGCTACTGCCTTCCCGCCTCTTCCCACCTGTCCCGCGACGACGCCATTGTGCTGACGCAGCTTCGCACTAGTCACTCCACTCTGCTTAACTGTTATCTCTTGCCCTTGCTGCAATGTGCATGGAGGCCCTTGAAGACCTTACTCACCTTTTTCTTCTTTGCCCAGCCCACTCCAACGCCCGGAACCTCTTCCTGTGAGACAGCCCTACCCTTGATATATTGTCGGACGGATCCAGTGCTCTTCACTACCTGCGGGAGATTGGTTGGCTGACGCCCCCCCTCCCGACCGGGCATAATAAAAGGAGAAGGTCCAAGTTAATACTGCACTATATAGGCTGTTGAACTGCTCTTTCCTGGCGGCTGCCTAGGGGTTGTTGGCAGGCATCTTGGCACACTTTCTGCCTGACCCATGCAACATCACCGCTGCCCGAATCATCCATGACTGATTTCAGGAGTAACCGCAACATCGACGAGTGTGGGTTCACGCCAATGTCAGTGGGCATCTCATGCACTCCAGGCCATCTTCTCCTATACGACCTTGAACTTTGGTTGGATGGATTTGGCTTCTATTCGTGACACTGCGGCATCATTAACAGTGAGTGGTCATGTTATTCTAGGAGGCCAACCTAACTGGCACCAAAAAATTGATTTCACCACTCTCATTACCGACTCGCACCAATAGCACCTGTCTCCTATAAATCCCCTGTATTGGCCGCACTCCCTTTCATTCCTTGCTCGGATGCCCGGCATATAGATTTAACAATTAGCTAGCAAATCAACTAACTTACAGGCATTGGGGAATTTGTGACATTCTGCAAACTTCCAGGCGAACTTCTGAGGTAATCTTTCAACCTAAAAAGAGTAGAGGAAGTCAAAGAAATCCAACTGCACCCCAATAGGAGTTGAGCATCATCAGCACGCTGAAATACACACCTGGTCAGTGTTAGTCTGAGATTCTCTCGACGAAAATCGCAATACTGAGTCACACAGTTGCTTCTCCTCGGGCCGGCGTCCTGCATTAGCCACTGGGAGACGCGGATCAGCTCTGCGATGGGGCCCTCGTCGACAATTTCCAATTCATCAACACTCATCGTGGAAGTATCAGCGTCCATGATAGAATCTACCACAAGAAGAATTCTCGGAATATAGTAAAAAATATAGAGATTGCAACAACTTTTTTCTAAGTGTTCGCTATCTCCTCCTAGACCATCAATCGGAGAGCTGCAATAATTCTTTTGATTAATATTCATCCATATGGATACCATAGGTTCCGTTTTATAATGGTATTTTATTAGACTTATTGAGACTATACCAGTTTTTACTATGCGATCTCAAAGAAATTAAGTCGAATTAAAGAGCACCTTGCTCCGTACAGTGAAAATATTACTGGCCAATTATCATATTGCATTCCCCATGAATATACAAACATTCACTACACATTGAAATCTGCCATCCAACCCATCTCAAATCTTTGCGTAGATAGATAGTAATTATGTGTATTGCCCTATACAATTTTCGCTTCAAAGTCTCAAATATTCCTCCTGATGACAAATGAGGAAGGACTTAAATCTCCTCGATCGAGGTGCTTCATCAAAATCTTTCTTTCTGCCATCTCACTCTGCCCGTTTCGTCCTCTCGCTTTCGATTTTCTTCTCGTTCGCCTTTCTGTCTCATGTTAAAACAGCACGTTCTTCCTGTTGAAATAATTTCATCATTGATAACAAAATTGTGCCACTCAGCATGCGAACTCATCAAAGCAAATATTGTTCGCAAAATGGTCTGAATAACATTCACTGAAAGTTTATTTCTTCAGTTTGTTAAGATGTCAGCGAGGCCTAAAAACCCTCGCTCACTGTCACTATTCCCATGGGGTAAAGACAAACAAACTTTGGCCAAGCGAGAGAGAAGTGGATATTTGACTTCATCATTGTTACTGCGATCTGCAAATGATCCAGAACAACAGGTGAAAGACACAAGTCAGGAATTTGGACTTGTTATGAACATTAAGAAAACCAAGTCAATAATTATTAGCAGAAGACGAAGACAACAGGAGCCCAACATCAAAGTGACTAATGCCACAATTGAGCAGGTCACAGGATACACATATCTTGGGCAGTTAATTACTGCAGATGGTAGTAGTGAAAAGGAAATTAAAAACCTACTACTGTAGCTAAGGAAGCTTTTAACAACCAGAAAAGTCTCTTTCCTTCCAAGAAAATCAGTACGGAGTTAAAAATCAGGATAATGGAGTGCTACATTTGGTCCACCTTCTAATCTTATATGGCACAGAGACTTCGACTATAAACAAAACTCTAGAAAAGTGGGTACTACGAAGAATAGGCAAAATATCATGGAAGGCAAAAAGAACAAACCAGGAAGTGCTTAATTTACTCGGAATGAAACGGAAGCTTTTAAATATCGGAAAACAAGCTT
>JAUYWV010095921.1:0-14094 GCA_032274565.1 Nematoplana nigrocapitula
CAACATACGGAATTGTGAAGAAAGTAGCGGTATCGGTATTGAGCGAAGAACAGCTACGAGCAGGATTTAAACGAGAGGACATACAAAGCAGAAAGAGGTTATTAACATGATAGCCATTTTTACTAAAAATATTTTTAATAGCAATTATTTCGCTATTAAAGTTAGTCTAGTGTGAACAAGCTAGTAATTCTTTTACTTTGATTATTTTTTACTCTACCAATTTTACATGGATTTTGTTGTTAGGGAACTCTATTCAAACTATCTTCAGACAGTCATGTTGTAATTCTCTTTGATAAAGGTTCGTACCCGAAAACGAGGTCCAGAATAAATTTATTTTAAAAGTTGCTCTTTTTTACTTTCATTTAACTCACTGTGCTAATACAAAAAGTCGACGTCTGCATGATGTTATTCACATAAACATATCTTCCAAATTCGCTAGTGAAAATTTATTAGTAATATAAGCACAGCCCGCATTGCCACAACGAAGGGAAGACCAAAAGGATTAGCTTTTCACTCTGCAAAGATCATGGTAGTCGATATTCTAATAGTCCTGATATATGTACTGTAAGTCGGCATTTGAATTCCATAGTCAACGGTTAGAAGAGTACTTTATTAATAAACTAGCGGAGGTACCCGGCATCGCTCAGGGATTTCACAGGGCAATAAATTCCAGGAAACAACTAAATATTCAAGGAAATAATTTATTCTGATGATTCAGTAGGAAAAACCAGAACGAAATACTGTACATTCTCTGGATCAAATCGCGGTCAACCCAAGGGGGTCTAATCGACTTAAAACCTGCTTAGTCATAAATAAACCATAGTAGAAGTGACCTCTTGAAATGCAACCAATTTTACTTATAAATTCCGAGGTTATACTACTCTCAAATTAGTTATTAGTAAAATAAAACCGTAGGATTTATTTAAATATCGCATGTATTTACCTGGTATTAAATATTTTATAAGTTTTTATTTATATTATAAAGTAATTATTAACAATTAAAAATGTATTTAAAAACAGGTAAAAGCATCCGCAGGAACCTGCTGATTCCAAATCTGCCCTTAGTTTTGCACTGGGATCAACCGATCAAAATTGATGCCCAGACACACACAGAGAGAACTCTACTTCATAGATATAGATTACATAACTGCTCAACAAGTCTAACACCTCCAAAGTACACTACTATGACAATAACCTTTCTCACAAGATCCCTTAACATTGCTTTTTTAGTAGTGATTTCCTAATTTACCGATCGTATTTCTGTAATACAGCAACTAGTTTTGGATAACATTCCAATTTTACTCCAGTTTTACTAGACAAATGCTCTTGATTGCAGAATATCTACATATATAGTGCAAAGTGTCCATGCTTTACAATCATCACTGTTCAGAGAATCAAAATATAGCACAACAAACGCTCTTTAGAAACATTTTCTCCATCGCATCCATTACAGAACAAGATCAGGAATTCAGAAAATGTCGCCAAAATTTCTCATATATACACTTCTGCACTAGTCTGAGGTATTAAACAATCCCTTATTTCTTTCAATGGACGTTTATGTGGCAGTTTGCAATACAGATTAGCAAAGGTAGTTGTTAATAGTCTTCTTAATGCAGCGTATTTCGAATCAATTGATATACAAAATAAATATAATATTCCATTAGTTATTTAATATTCCATTATGGTGCTTTAGACAGCTTTTACAAAACGACATAACGTGTGGCGTGATGCAGGTGACAGACGCTCTGAATCACTTACATGAGCAGCGAACTCGGGTTTCCACGCATTTTCCTCGTCCCCGTTATCTGTAGGACATAAAAAGTGAAATATTCTTAGCGTATCACAGAAGTGTTGCTATAAATAAGCATAAAAATGGATAAAGCCGTATAGTCGTTAATTCAAGAGTTCTTCATCATCGCTTTAACTCTCTTCTTCTCAAAGGCAGACGTATATACATACGTAAATTGTGAATTTAGGGTTAATGTAAACCGAGGAAAGAGAGTCGTTACGGATGTATACAAACAAATATTAACGATGATATGTAGTATAACAGTCGGAATAGACAACGAATATCTCAACTGGAATTTGACACAGAATAACGTTTTTTCTTTAAAAACGACTTTCACTACACCTCTTGCCAAAGGATTTAAAATATTTGTCAATGGAATTATTAATTTTGATAATGTGATTCAAATAAACTGCAATGGATTTAAAATAAACTCCAATGGATTTAAAATAAATTTATATGAATTTAAAATAGTCAGCAAAGAAGTAAATATTCTTCCAAAGGATTTAAATAATATGTTAATAGATTTAAAATATTTATCGATTAATTTAAATTTAAACAAACTACTACGTGTATGTACATTGCTATGTATGAGATCAAGCTTAGTGTCAAACGAGGTGTAAAGCGCAGTAAGTATGCAAAAAATACTCAAGCCACTCCTGCTGTGTTCTCCAAACTATATAAAATGGAATTGCCTGGAACCAAACAGCGGAAGCGAACAGGGAGTACGTCAATACCGTCTAGATGGGGATAAGGAATGGTTACAATGAGTAGAAAAAGAGAGGACAGATAGGAAGGCAAAAATGAAGAATGAATACAGAGAGTTGAAACAGTTCACCATCAACAATCAACAGACACATGCATGGGATGATGATTCCGGTAAAGAAATGGAATAAAGAACCAGAAACGCCAAATAATAAGAGAAACAAGGTCTTGAGAAAAACATATGTTGAAAAGATTACACAATTGAATGGGGAAAATAAATACGAATCAAATGTGGGAGTTAATGCAGTTTGTACCTCCTTCAAATTTACCACTATAGATTTTAATGTTTTGATTGGTCAAACAATGGCGGCAGAATTGAATTGAGGTGGATAAATTGCATGAAGTAAAATCTAAATTATTTTTCACGCATTACAATGATTGATAACTGAAAAATGAATAATAATAAAAGTTGATTTCGATGTTTATTATAAAACTTTAATATAATTTTAGTTGATTAAACGAAACTGAAACTAATTTATAAGACAAAATCAAAAATATCTTAGAAAATAATTGAATGATTGACACCAAATTTGAGATAAAGTTTTGTAATATTGACATGTAGAAAAAATGAAGTTAAAACCCTAGGGTACAAACTGCATTAGCCCCCAAATGTGAACCTGTTTCTATGAAGATCTCAGGCTCGATCGGTGATTGGTACACCAGCTGTTGTTCGACTTCACTATACTAACGGGTCTAATGGTACGAATGATTATGGCGATAACACAAAAACGGGAATTATATCTTTCAAACGACAAAGCGGAAGCTTGAAGTGTGACGCCTTTAACACATGAGTAGAAGAGTTACGCAGCCTCTGTATCACCCATAAATAGATTTGGTGACGATATGAGTCAGTCAGCCATTGAGAGAGCAGTACGTCATCTGAGCAGCCAAACAGAAGCCACAACGTCATGGTCAAGGGAATTCCCCTCGGGGAAACATACCCCCTACTCCCGCGAAATTTTGAATCTCTTGCCAAATGTTCGGGCGCGCTTTCCCGCTTTGTTCAAAATTGTATTGAGTCGTTTAAAGATATCGTTGGAAAACTCTTGACGAGCAGCATCGTTTTCTATATTCAAATTCACTATAGTGTGTGTCGTCTTTTAGTAGTTAAAGGAATTTATATATAAATTAATATTTCCCGCCTTATTTGCACTCGTATGGGTGGTGTATGGTATCATTAGAAAGCGCTTTTGTATTAAAAGAGATACCGCGTGTGTCGTTTTGAGTAGTTTAAGGTCACGGGGATTTTAAATGTTAAAGATGGCGTCCTCCATTGGAAAATGGCAGCCTCCGTTCGAAAATGATGTGTCTCTTGTTCAAAGATGGCGTTCTCATCAAAACAGATCGAATGGTAATAAAATTATTGATGTATATAAACAAGATTAGCGTGAAATTTAAATAACGAATATGCGGGCTTATTTGAGGTTATGGGAGGTGAGCTTAGCGACTTGATAGTGTCGCTTGTATCAAATAAGATCAGTTGAACGAGTATAAACGTGACACGCCCGATCATCTTGCCCTCCAACACTTGAATTCCAAAGCGGAAAAGTTCTCAACCGGTAATAGTTGAGAGTCGGTACTGATTTATAGTAGATAACATACTGTACATACAAGCATCTTAGGAAAACCAAAAATTCGGGTAGCAGTAGAACATTGTGCAAAACCGAAACTCAGCACGTTTACAAACAAAATAGTTCTTTTCGACCCGGTAAAACAAAAATATACGAATATGAATTGATTAATCACAGAGTCGATAGAAAAATACCTTAACGATTATAGCCAAAGAAATGCATACAATAAATTATCCCTATTACTCTTCTAAGCAGGTGTTTTTTTATGAGTGAATTATAAATACCCGTAGCTTTCATAATTATAATAAAGGTGTTTAGGCTAAACAACGACGAACAGATGCTCTTTTTGATCATATAGCTATACCATATATACATAAAAATGTACACGTGACAAAGTACGGTTTGAACAAAATCAAAATTGCAGCCATAAACTAAAAACAGTCAGTGTCAAAAAACAAGGAAAGATGGGAGGAACACCTCTGCAACTGTCAGCAACACCACATACTGTATGCACAGAGAGAAATAAAATCTCACATGACACTATCCGGCTATACAAAACACCACACCCGGCCGGAATAGTAGCAGACTGCATCAATTGTAAAAACTTTCTACGTTTCTAAATATGCTGCGTTTATTGCTTGGATGAGTTTCAGGCACGACGGAACACTTGTACAGCATCACACTGCATTCTGCAGTCCCCAGTGAAGTAGAGTACAGGTATATGCTACAGTAAAAGATGGGATGATTTATACATGGGTAAAACTTCATCACACCCTTTTTTAACATCTCAACGATTTGACACGCAAGATTTTAAGTACTATTAACCCAAACGTGAATATAGTCTATGTAGTTTCTTTTATACAGATATTCTGTATAGGAAGAGAAATACTTTGACGATTTAGATTTTATACTAACAAAATTAATGTGACACAGTCAGAGACGCGTAATTGGAATTTAATAATTCTCCCGGAAACACTCTGTGTGGAAGTCTATGATAGAGAAAAAGTAATTAGCTAAAAACGGCGAAGACATCATCAGTTGTGCAAACACGTTGATCATAGTTTTTATTTATTGATTATGAGAAGTACCAAAGAGAAATCGATCGGTAAACAGTGGGGAAGATGTATAGCCACTCTATATACTGTAGGTGAAACCTTTCCCAGGGCACTCACTTAGATCGTTCTGGTAACCTTAGTCTTCATAAGACTTTAAAAAACATATGTCAGCATTATTTGTTCTATGCAGACTGCAGCCGGTTTGGTGGTTTCTATTTTTGTTGGTATTATACAGTAATGAATGCAGACCAGCATGTGGATGATGCCAGATTCAAACCCGGATGAAAACAAACTGTATCGCCTCACTTAAAACACTATAAATATTTTTTTGGAATAACATTTACCTTGATATTTTTGTTAACCTGTAAAATATGGGAGGTTTCAATAGAATTATGTATTTCTAATACGAGGGGCACTACAATAAATGTTACTTAAACGTAACAATTTGTAACTTGAGGGACATACATACATTTTTAACACTGAATTTTCTAAAAGGTTGGGTACATCAAAATCGTGATCATAATCGCCTTTAACGCATTACAATTTTGATCACATAACATCATTTGAAAGGCAGGGCTGTTAAAATTCATATCGTATATATACTGTATGTACGTTCGTTTCGATACTCCTCTGAATCTACTGGTTTCTGAAAATTTGGAAAACACGCAGATACCGACGAGTTGAATAAATGGCTATACTTTTTATTCCAAAGATGTATTTTATACGATATTTACGACTAATGACAAGCCGATTGTAAAGTAGTGGGAAAATTAATAAAATTGAGGAGCCTCCTATTAGAAATCAATAAACTTGAGGAGCCACCTATTTGAAATCAATGATCGATAAAAGAATTCCGCAACTGCAACTGGCATAGCGCAAGCACAGACTTTTATTTTAGGATGAGATTAGTAAGAAATGCCATATGTAATATACTGGCAAAATTAAAACGCCTTTCATTAGGAATATACGAAGAATACAAAAAATCATTATTGATGGGACATGCGGTGCATCTATTTATTTGGGCACATAATATAATGATGATCTGTGTTCCTTCCTTTTCAGACTTTGATCTACTACTTATTATTGTGTGTGTTTTTCTGTTGGTCTGTGTCTCTGGACAAAAAGTGTCATAAAATAGCATGACTGTCTTTCAAATGACTGGGATCAACATGCGACAATGTCACATATTAAGTTTTCTAAGCATTGCAATGTCTAAATAAAAGCAAAATCGACAAATACGTATATAAAAAACGCAGAGAATGATTATGAAGTTGTCGAAACTGATTTTCCCATGTTTTCTTGTTGTTCATTCTTCCAGCACTACGGTTTAATTTTGACCGACAGTGAAGATCACCATAAATCCATATGGTGACAGTCAATCAACGTTGACTATTACCAGCAGCCCCCCATATGGTGGCCACTGGCTGTAAAAAGGAACTATCAAAGTCGCAAGAGAACAAGCACGCAGCAAACGCTGTGCTATACAGTATATCAACACCATTTAGTGCCAAATGTCACACTTGAATGAGAACCAAAATTGTGATGAATCACTTCATATAGGCGAAGGTATTATATAATATATGCAATTGCATACATCCGTCTATACATACATTCAGTACATTATTCTCCGCCAAGGCGGCTACACTCATACGGTACACGTATACGAGAACCAGCAACGAGGTATTTACTACGGTGCATTGTTGGTAGAGTTCTTAGAGACGTTTGGCTGTTATTGCATCTCGGTCAGATATACCAACACAGGAATATACAGTCCAGTATGAATATGAGAAGGACCGCAAACCAAGAGAAATCTGGCAATTATAAAACAAATTTTTGCAACAAGTTTCGGATATCATCATCAGGATGAAATATATATGGAAACCATATTACAAATTTAACAAACATCAACATTACATAGGCCAAGAATTTAAACAAATAAACAAAAGCTTCGCGGGAAAATATTTAACATACACGTGACGCATCACCACAATTAGAAAGCGTCTTATTTAATGATTGTCTCAATCACTTAGATAGAGATGGCCTACTTTCACCGCCGTTAGCTCAAAATCTGAATCACAACTCTCCAAAATGGTAAAACAATTGTGAAACATGCACCACAATCCACAGAAACGTTCAACCACAAAGCTGGGCTCATACTTCACACCAAAGACGGTCAAAGCCAACGTGGTGTACAAGTTCACTATGTTCACCAAGTGTGATGTAATGTAAATTCCCGGTCGGCGAGCGTAAGTGTCCCGAGAGAGAGAGAGAGAGAAGAGGGAAAGAGTTAAATAGAGAAAACAGTCGGTAACCGGGAAGTGCTATTGGAGACTCAGCATGTGGATTGTACTGCACGTCGTGACACGTTTAATGATTGGTTTACAATTTTGGAGAGTTGTGATTCAGACTATGAGCAAGCGGTTAGTCTGACAACCATCGCCCTAAGTCACACCCTTGTAGATATAAACTATTTTTCATGGAGACACTCTTGTTTTACCCTTCACAATCCGGCCCATTCTATCAATATGCCCTCGGTTTGCTCATACTCAACATACACAAGGAAAGATAAATTAATATTTGTTTTACCGTATATAAAAACCAGGTTAACCCACACAAAAATTATTGAAAGCTTCACGCTGCGAAATATTGCCTGCAATTCAAGCGTATAATTCCTACAATCTTCCACCAGAAGTTCTGCACAATTTCACCGTTAACCCAATTATTTATCTGATGAAAAGCGTTTGTCGACAATGTGTGGTTCCCCCTCACTCTATAGAGACTATTTTCCGTTCGCTGACAGGTGATTCTCTTCTGCTTCCGAGGTTCAACAAGTAGTGTGGCAAAGCAGAAATGTCATGAGACCTTTTACTTTCTGAAATGATAGTGTTTTCCCATTTGGCTGATTGCATAAGTAAGTCAGCCTTTTCCAACACTGGCACAGATCTCTATATGAATCACTTGGAATAGGAGGTTTTGGCCACCGCCTAAAGTTTACGAAAGATGTGTCGACCATACATTTTTCCCTGTTTTTTAAAAAACGCCATGCAGCCGCCTTCTCCTGGCAGGGTGGCTTGCTCCGACAGGCAAAGTGCTGCATTTCCAAGGATCTCCTACGGTTTCTCTCTTTTTACTATTTCTCCCTCACTTTTTTCTTTCTATTTCTCTCTCTCTCTCCTTTTTTCCTTTTCCCTGTCCTCTTTTTTAGTCTCTCTTATTCCTGTCAGACTACATTCTTTTTCTCTCTCTTCACTTTCCTTACTTTCTTTTTCTCACTTTCTTCTCTAATTATTTTCTAGGTATTTATCTTCTCTCTTCACTCGCTCCTAATCTTTAGTCTATCTCTTTCCCCTCTCTTTTTATTTCCCTTTTCTCTCGTTTTTTCACTAGGTTCTCTCTGCTCTCTCAGTCTTATTTTCCCAATCTCACCACTCTCTTCTTACTTTCCTCTCTCTCGATTTCCTCCGGGAGGCCGGGGCGCTGACGCGCCCTTCAACCAGGAATTAAAACAACAACAACATAAACTTTAAACAAAAGAACATCCATACGACTGCTTTCTCAACCTTTTGAACTCTGAGCACTCCAGTCTGAGCCGTCTTCTGTTGTCTACAAAGGAGAACGCTGCCGCAATTGTCATCTTCACACACAGCACACGCATTTGCTCAACAATCGAAATTGTGTTCCCAAAGACAGACATAATTTTGAAGACCCCGGTCTACAAATTCGGCCCGCAACAAGAACTACAAAATACTATAAGTGTTGGAATCAATTCAAATGTCAAGACCGAATTTGTGACCTTAGCTACTTTGTACTTATCTTACCTCTATTTCATTTGCTCTGGAATTTTTATAGTCATAACTATATTTAGACTACCCTTCTTCTGTCTTGCCACTTCATCATTTGCTATTGATTCCAATTATTACCATGAGTGTAATTGATCGTGGACTTTGCCACTCTCTGTTAGTTACATGCGACCACTTTGCATCACAAACCAGAAGACTTCCTTTTCGTCTTGAAGCATTTCAGGCCTGATAGATATCCAACCTGAAGTTAGACTTCGTGATTGAATCCAAACCGGAATATCGATGAAGAGATGTCGAACGTCTTCAAACGCTATGCCGCATTCTCGGCACATAGTGTTTTCTTCCATCCCTATACAGTGCAAGTACGATCACACAATTGTGCCACAATGGCACCTTGTTTATATTAAGTGCCTGATCCCCATGGTCCGCCCTTTGACGCGCTGAGATACGCGTACCCAAAGGGAACTTCTTCACACCATTCTCAAAATTATTCATGATCCTAAGAGAGGACGACACAGTGATCCAAATGATTTCCCAAAAAAATAATCAAGACATCAAAGTCTTACTAAAAACAAAGGTCGACCAATATGTTCCAAAGTTTCGTTACTCTGTTCCCTGACTTGCAACTATTTTTGAAAACACGACCACTCATGAAATGATTTCAAAGAATGAATTTCCAGCAAGAACATACAGTGCTAATGACTCAAATGAATCGCTAGTTTATAAAGCTTATAAAAACGGCTATCATATACAGTACAACATCACCAATTATCCTACGAAATATTTGTTGTAAATAGGAATACAACTGGTAGCATAGAACGATTAAACTGTTAAAAACTAACTGCCAAAATTAATATACAATATGAGAAACAACTTAGCCAGTTCAATAGTTTGACGTAAAAATTTATAAAACGAGACAATATCTTCAATAAGGAGTATTTACACATCAAAGCGTTCTGGGTGTACAGACAAAACACGAAGATTTCTAAAATATTCTATTTAGGCTACTCAACAAAGACTGACTTAATCTATGTCTGCTTATATGCATGTATGCATGTCACCGTCTTGTTTGAATTGAACTGGAATTAGGAAATCGATAATAATGGTGGCGCTCATTATAGTTGATCTATCTATTAATTATTTAAAGCTGTATGGGCTGCTGTCGAAACTTTTTTTGCGCGGCGCAGCTAAGTGATGCAACTGTACAAGGCTGCGGGACTCTAAAGACGCTACGCTATACAGATGAAGGCAGCCATTTTTAGCTAACTGGTTGTTGTTTTGCCCCGCTTCGTCATTTCGGAGAAGAATTCCGGATTCTTAAACTTGGTATAAGAACACTTGAAGCATCCTCGCATCTCTGTAACTGTATAAGAGAGTCTGTCTGTCTGTCGGGAGGAATGGAAGGAAACGACGAGGATGCATCATTGGAATTAGGGGTAATACATTGATATCATATTACTATTTAAAGAAGCACAGTTCCATTTAATTCAAACAAGCAATAAATATACCTTGTTTGGGCCTTTCTATAGGGCACTCCCGGACTTCCATCTGCTCCATTCCACTCCATACCCGTATATCCTCTTGAAGAAAGTATTGTTCCGCATCTGGGCCCACCACAAGAAGAGAGACCTCTTGATCGAATGCCTTTATTCTTGTGACAACCTGCTGGTGATTTTCGTTCGCTAAAAATGGAAAAATATATATTTTATATGGTGTCAATTACAAAACCTGTACAATTAATATTTTTTAAAAATGTATTTTTATTTTAGATCTATATACTACAAAACCTAATGCTGATCCTGTTTTCAGTAATCCTTCACTTTACGGTGGCATTTTTCATTTTATTCAAATACTGAACAAGACACAATAAACACATTCAATTTTACAAAAAATTACACACAAAGGCAATCTGCTGTTATGCTAATAAATATTTTCAGGTGGATAGTCTCGCGAATAACAAATTCTAAATTTAGATATAGTAAAAGGATTTCAAAGAATAATTTATGCTACAAATTTTATCTGGAGTGTCCGTGGGTGCACATATGGCAATGTGTTCCGCTTCCAATAGCATATCTTCACATCGTCTTACTACTTCACTAAATCTTTTTTATGACGTCGTTGTTTAGAAATTTGACGTAGCGCTTCAATTAAAAACATTTTATTTTATTTTCAATATCTTGAGTGAAGGTTCGACTCTAACAGCCAGCCGTACAATGTAGACAAGAACACAGCTCTCATCCTTTTATCCTTTTTATTTCCGTCGAATATCAAGATTAGCCATAGCACTGCGGTTGCCTGTGCAATTCCTGTCCGCAACTTTGCCTGCGAGATATTTGAACCTCTACAAGTGTTTTATGAGTAATATTCATATATATATATATATAATGTATATATATGAACTAGAGTGGGCCAGGATATCAATTTTGAACGGTTGATCCCAGAGCAAAACTAAGTTGGAATCAGCCGGTTACTGCAGATGTTTTTACCTGGTTTAGAATAATTTTAAGTTTTAATTTCTACTATTATAAAAAAATAGTAAAAAGTGAAAAATGTATTTAAATTAATGATCTATATAGTAGCAGTTGCAGTTAAAATTAAAAAATGCTATTTCTAATAAATACAATCGATACTACAGAATTGGGAGTTTGAGTTCCAATGCTATATCAGTACAGCATATTACAGAATGGCGAAATGGAATCTGGCAGCTGTAGTATGTATTGTGGCGCGTGGTAGCGCAGAACTAGCGCAGACAGTGATGGAGGGAATGATAGAGGGAAGCAGATATCAGGGTGCACCGAGAATGCAGTGGATTGACATCATCAAGGCCTGGACAGGGAGCATTGGAGAAGACTCACAAGAAGATGTGCATCTTTTGTCGCCCAACCTCCATGAGGACGGCACCACTGATGATGATGATGATGATGAGTATGTATTGGTTATGTTTTTTGTTAAGTTTATTTGTTGTTATGTTAATCGATGGTAGCGAGTAGTACTTTGATGCATCATTGTTTTCCACCCATAGAACACGGGTAGTGCACCAAAAGCAGATGCATTTGCAAAATTAATTATTAGCCAAGAAGTTTCATTTCCTCCCTAGCAATGTCGGCTAGCATTTCGAAATCTGTATTTAAAGGCAAGAACTGCAAGTAAATGATTTGTTTAACTGAATTTATAGAATATTTTATCATGAGTGCTAATTGATTGCTAGAAGTCAGAAACATTCATAAGTAAGCAATGAGGACTTTTGAATCAGATATGACATGTTCTACAATTTATCCACTAGCAGACCTGTTTTGGGGTTATTGCCCCTTGTGGGTAGGATTAGAACCCATACCCTAGTGATCAGTAGTCGAACTACTGAACCACTAGGCCACGAAATCACTTGTCGAAGATGCTGGTTGTGGTGTATATTATGGCTTACAGCTGTAAGCACGTGTGGATACCCCTGCTGCTGCTGGCTTTAAGTATGTAGAGTATGTAACTATAACATGAAAAAATTTAGAAAAATAAGTATTTCTTAGGTAATACTATAAGGATTGAAAGTGCAAATAAGCAAGATTAAAACTAACTATTAAATATGAATTAGTCAAGGAGGAAAATGGATTACAGGTAAATAAATTTGTGCGATGAACAATAATACACAGAGAGATAATGGTATAGAAAATTTTATTGACAATCCAAAATTTGTATTTTGTGATAATAATATTTACTAAATGCTTACATTCATGTTAACTATTTTAGAACTTTTATGTTTGTGTATCTTTGAAATGTTATTGTGACATCATCATCATCATCATTGTCTAATGTCCTTTTACCATGCTAGCATGGGTTGGAGGGGGACTTCTTGATGGCTCTTCTCCAAGTGTTGCAGTCTTGTGCAAGGCCAATTTCTAGTCTCAGCTCTTGCATGTCTCCCCGAATAACTTGCCTCCAAGTCTTCCTCTTCCTCTGGCACCATCTACCTCAAACTTTTTGATGACCCAGTTAACATTATACTTTCTCTCTATGTGACTAAGCCATCTGAGACAAATTTGTCGCATAACACCTGAAATACTGTCAATCACCAATCTGTTACTCAGCTCATTAGAAGGCCTTCTGTCACTAAGACTTTCATTACACATCCATCTAACCATCAGCATCTCTGTACACTCAAGTCTACATACACCCGCCTTCTTTACAAGTCACATCTCACTACCATACACCATACCACTTACTAATACAAGCTGCCTAAAGCTTCCTTTTCATCTTTTGGGAAAACACACGGATGTCAAAGAGGCAGCATAAAAGTTTTTTCTAACTTACATTACAGAGCTTGCTTCCCCACTACCACCTGCACTCAGCATATCCCCAAGGTAGCAAAACTGATCCACAACTTGATAATTACCATTTCCAAGTTTGATCTTCTTTGCTGTTTCACTTATGGGTGTAAGCATTTACTTCACTTAAAATTTGGAATGTCTCTCAGTTTGCCTTTCAATCCACTGCAGCATTTATGCACCCATTGGCTGCAAAAAGTATAGTACACTGAGTTCACACCAACACTCCACATAGGAATCTACCTTATGTAAGTACTGGTCCCTCATCACTCCCAATTGTCATGACCTTTGTTTTAGTTACATTAACTCTTAAACCTTCGTGCTCCATACCATTCTTCCATGCAGAAAATTTTTCCTGAAGTTCTTCTAAACTTTCCACAATTGAATTATTACCAGATCATTTAAATAAAGCATTTCCTAAGGTAGGCCACTCCTGCACTTTTTTTGACAAGGCTTTAACAACCATAACGAACAACAGAGGACTTAGAACAGACCCCTGGTGTATACCAACTTCCACATTAAACTTTTCTCCTACTGTGTTATTGATTCTAAATGCACTGTTGCTGTTGTTGTTGTTGTTGTTGTACAGCAGGTCTCATCAGGGGAGTCGGGACTCCCTCAGATACGAGTCCACCGACACGGATTCCTCTGAGATTCCGTGCCGTAGATACATCTAACTTGGGCATACAAAGTGTCTCAGAAGGGATGCTAAACCGTTTAATAACACCCAGATGAGGCTGTGTGATTAACATGAAACAGAGGTAGACACCAGCCCTCACCCAAGCGATACCCAAACTTTCT
>JAUYWV010095932.1:0-22660 GCA_032274565.1 Nematoplana nigrocapitula
GTTTGTTTGTTTGATGTTTGTCAGTTTTGTTACGTTGATCAATGGTAGCGCGTACGTAACACTTTGATGCATATAAGAATACTCTATGCGCTGCATGGCAAATCAATATGCTACAGATAAATGAAAATTCATTTATGTACGTTTTTCTCTGTCAATTTTCGTGATCAGACTTTCTTATGATCGATTTGTCAATTCCCTTAGCAAACCGCGCTCGCTATATAGCCACACACTATACGGGTAATCCTACTAATTTTAATAATACTTTTTATTATACTGCTTTAGTTGTTTAAGATGAAACATTTGAAAACTTGCATTAACTTTTGGATATTACTTCGGTTGTTTAATCTGGAATTGATAGAAGTGACTATATGCCCATATTTGCTATATCATGATCTCAGTCATGTATATTTGAGTACCGTGATAAACAAATCGATATTCAATCTTTTTCTTTATAGCAGTAAGTCGCTTTAATATTGATCAGTGTTTCGGGGGTGAAGGTCTGGGCCATAGAGATATATGTAAATAGAACTATATAGCGATGACATCTAACGTTAAAAGCGAATAATATTTAACGCGAGAGGGTTTTGAGTTCTATAAATAGAACAGCGGCGGTTTGCGGTTATAATACGTGCGGAATATTATTTTTTCTTTTCGCAATTACTATGTAATCATATGACACCAAAATAACATTAAGCTGTTGGAAAGGGCACCTTTTGAATGTTTGGAGACATATAAATTTTACTAAACAAATCAACAACATAAACATCGTATAGTTTTACCTGCTGTCTTCCATTTTTTGCATTATGATGGTATATAATAAAAATATCTAGGCATAAAACTTGGTCGCATCGGGTCAGTTTTTGTTTCCGCCGACAAAGATTTCACCCAAAAATCTTATGCGCTGTCCTCGTATCACTATATTCCCTTCTCTGTGCTGTCTTCGAAGCGATTTTAAACCTTCATTAATAATTCGTTAAATTTTATCTATATAAACCTGTAAGATGTCGCTTTATTTGTACCCAGTGGCATAACTTTGTTAATATATCGAACATCAATATATAGTATACATTTCTTCCAAACTTCAATAAATAGTGTATAGTTTTAAAACTATATGATTTGATTTTGAAATACTGTACAATATATTAATGCTATATGACTGAATATGTATACAAAAGGAAAAAAATGTTTCGCTCATTTTATAATGCAAAAATGAGAAAAAGCAGGTAAAACATACGATGTTTATGCTGTTGTGTTGTTTATAGTAGAATATATATACAGTATGTTTAGAATCTGAAAATATTTCCTAAATATTCAAAATGTTTTTACCAACAAACTAAATTGTATATGTTAAATGGTTACACAGTTGAGATTCTATTTCATCATGGTTATTCTTGCGATATCTATAGCATCTTTGACACAGTGTTGTTTATATTATTTTCTGTTCTGCCATATTAATTTTTCAATTGTAATAGCAATTTGTTTATGTTGAGTTTGTGTTTCACTATGAGTGGAGCTGTTCCCATGCTCGGCGATCTCGGTCTGTGCTCTGTCCAGCATTGGGTTCAGTCTCGCTTGCTCGCCGACAGTGCGGAGTCGCGTCGGTGTCCTACATGTAGTTCAGTTCGCACACTTGTAGAGTGGCCCTCGTGTCTTCTAATTGTGTGAATTGCCTATTGGCTGCCCGGACACTGTTGAGTTTAAGTGAGTTTGATATATTAATGATTGCTGACAAGCTGATTATAGACGTTTTGATATGCACGCGTCTTCTCTGGTGTATGATGAGCAGAATTTTCCAGCTGGCAGGGATTCTTCTGACACCATTCGGCACTGCTCGTGTGTGATGTAGATGCTTGCGCCACTGTGTTCTTGTTGGTCGGAACTGCTTCCACCAGTGTACATCTTGAAATGAATGTCGAGTGTTGTTGCCTTTTCATTTAGTTCTTCTTTGGAGTATTCGCTTTTCTGCTTATCCAGGCTATATAACTTGAGCGATATTTAAGTTCGTGAATTTTATGTTGTCGATTTGTTTAGTAAAATAAAATATATAAGTTTAGAATCTGAAGACATTTCCTAAAAATTTAAAATGTGCTCTTTCTAACAAACTAAATATTATTTTGGTAAGCCATAGGGTTACATGAAAATTGCAAAGAGAAAAGCCAAAAGGTTATGTTTCGCATATTTTATAACGCAAATAGTCGCTGTTCTATTTATAGAACACAACGTTGCTGTTGGCCAATTACGCTCGCGGCAAGACAAACTCACACAAATCATTTCTAGGGGTTTATACTTCTATGATCCTGGGTGTTTGGTCAAAGCACAACCCCCGTCTGGTTTAGCCTGATATAGTTTAGGCCTCAGGTTTACTTAACTCTAGTTCACCCCCTCCATTGCCTCGCAGAAAGAAAGTTTAGCGGACAGAAGCAGAACTGGAGTTGTGCAAATCATTAAGACTAATTTAGAATTAATTAAAATATTGTTTTACACCCCTGTCCCAGTATTTCAGTTTATACCCATTACAAATGCCGTAGTGAACTTTCGTCAGAGTGAAATCTGCTTACTCGTTAGTAAATAAACGTTTTACAAATAGAACCTTCTACTGAACAACCACCTCCAGTTAGATTTGACGAAATATTTGTCATTATCCGAAAAAGCGAGCACCAGAATTAATGAGAAAACCCAAACCTATACAAAAAGTATCATAATTATGCGCATATATATATGCATATGTGGTGAAATGTCACAAGTAATAGAAACAATTTGACAGAAACTAATTATAAAAGTGTGAAGAATAGATCAGAACACCCAGTGCTGAAAACATAAAAATAAACGGGAAAGCCAATTGGGGGACTAATAAATCATGACAAGAGACAGGAGAGAAAGACGAAAGAGTTTTCGCAATCCAACGCAAACCATAAATTTATCGATGTGAACCAAAAAAGAGAAAACAGAAAAATATGAGATCTTGCAGTCGCGGCGCGGAGAAAACTAAAAGAATATACCAGATGATTTATTCATAAAAGCAAAAACCTGGCAACCTCGAGTTTCACAAGAAACACTCATTACCCTTTAGTATAAGTACAATAGAAGTAGTAATGATAGTAGTAGTAGTAGCGAGTTGTACGACATATGACTGACAGAGAGGGCAGGAGGGAAGACAGCATATTCGTATATGGAGAAGGAGGGAGGACCGGGTCAGTCCCCCGCTCCCACAAACACAGTGGCAACTTACGCGTTTTCGCCATCGCTTTAACAGGGCAACTCGCAATGCCATCATCTGGGCGGGGTGAGGGGATTGGATGGATGCAGAAATTGGGGTATCAGTGTATATGTAAGAGTAAAAGTGGTGAGTGATACACCAGCAGACGATGTGAGTACTACGGGGAGGCCGTGTTTATCAAAGTAATTTGAACCGTTTTGCTAGATGATTCACACTTGTAGACTACAGGCAATTCTCTAGTCTAATTAGTCAAACGCGCAAACAGGCATACAGCTGCCAAGCGATAGCAGAAACACTGGGGTCGCTAGGCAACCGTGAGATAATCCTGCCAGCCAGCCCGACGTCTGATACTTTTTAGATGCGTCTTCGTATCTCTGTATAAGACGGTCTGTCTGACTGTATGAATGTCCGTCATGCTTATGTTGGAAGTTGATTTTATCTTAAATTTAATATTCATTGTTTCAGAATGACTGACGGAATTTCTCAGGAATTAGATGAAACGTGATATGCAGAAGAAGGGGACGAGGACGCATCATTAGACTTACCGGTCCTTGTTTATGCTAGCAGTAAAACTGCATCAAATCAACGGTCTAACAAACAGGTGCAAAATCCTAATCGAAAGAGTGACGTGTTTCAAAAACGTTATCCCAGAGCAAAACTCAGGGCAGATTAGGCATCAGCAGGTCGTGTGGATGTTTTTACCTGGTTTAAAATAATTTAAAGTTCTGCTTTCTATTATAAAATAATTAATAAACATTAAAAATTATTTAAAATATGCGATATTTAAAAAACATCATACGGTTTATTTTACTACTAATAAATCTGAGAGTAGCATACCTCGGAATTTATAAGTAAAATTAGTTACATTTCAAGAGGTACTACTACTGTGGTTTACTTATTACTAGGCAGGTTTTAAGCCCATTAGCCCTCCTTGGGTTGATCCTGATTTGACCAAAAGACAGTATTTCTCGACATAATACTTCTCTCTGCTTTTTCCTACTGAATCATCAGAATAAATTATTTACTTGAAAAATTGGTTGTTTTCTGATATTTTCTTGCCCTGCATGTGTATCCCCCGAGCGAAGCCGGGTACCTCCGCTAGTAGCTAAATATAGGAAACTCGGGCTGGCTTAACTGTCCTACCGAAACCATCACACAGCTGTCTGCCTGTCAGCTTGACTAAATTAACTATACGGAAGGAGCAATAACAGTTTTCCAATTTTTTTATAATATCATTACAAGTTTTCCAAATTTTGGATTATTTACTTGTGCTGCTATAGATCAGGTCGAAATCACTCAAACAAACACAATCTAACCACCGTACAAATATTGAATAAAAATTATATACAAAAATTGAAGAGAGAGAAAAAAGGAATAATTTAGCAAGGATTTACGACAGTAAAGGTGTAAAATTCTGTATATCAGATAGAAGAACCGCTGTGCACGTGAAGAAACGCATGTCGTCCGTCTGGAGAAATGTCGCGTTTAAAGAAAAGCATGAATAAGTGGTCAGAGTGTTCCAGAATAGCCAAGAAATGCAAAACATGAATTTGAAATAAGTTTACTATGCAATTAAAATTATCCTCATAAAAAATTCATTATAAATACATAAATTATCATATTATGTTTTTTTTTATTATTCCCGCTTCAGCCAGATATCATCTCTTGAAAGAAAGTAACGCTGGACCTCGGGTTTACGTCCAGATCTTTGATTTTCCACACATTGTGCCGTCTCCTCAACATTCTCACCTCCCGGTCCCTACAGCCTTCAATGAGGTGCTCAATTGACTCACTCCACTGTTGAATTACACCACCTGCAGTTGTCCACATTCGAAAGGCCCAATGTTCTCCTGAACTCGCCAAACCATTTGGTCTTTCCACAACGAAGCTGTGCCAACAGACTTCTCTCTTATCTACTCCAATCGCTATTGGGCATTTTCCTCCTACCTTGCATTATACGGTATCTCTGTGTTTCCCTTTTGAGCTCCGCACACCACAACTTGTTCAATTCCCGCGCTATGTCGGTCGGTAGTGCGGAAAAGGGGAATGATTGGCGGCGGTGGAAGTAAACCTCGTCTTCCAGAACGGAAAAGCAGAAGTTGTTGTTGTGTCTAGCCGTGAAGATGTGGATTCCGACACCGATGATTTCAGGGCTGACAATTCCTCGAAAAATGATGCCGAACAAGTTGATATTAAGTAGGTAATTCGTGAACTGTTATTAATACATATCCGTCGTCCTGTCTACATTTAGAAGCATGTATAGTGGATTTCATACATTATAGTATATCTATACATTTCGTTTTTGTGTTAAATGTTTCATGGATGCGGCGTTTATTAAAACTTCAATTCCGTGCGACACGGGGAAATGAAATGCTCATGTTAACTGAATGTGCAAAGCGTTGAACCGACAGCCAAAAGCTAGAGTATACAAACCTACAAAATGTGTGCTGGTCTTCATATGAGCCAACCCAACTCACTTTTGAAGATTTCTTTGGCCGCCAGCAGTCCCAATTCCAGATCAGACAGATTCAGAGGTCTAATGACCTGGCCGGACTTGCGCAAATGTTGGGTGATCCGTTCGAATGAGGGGAAGTGGTGCATGATCACCTGCCGCTCGCGCCGGGTGAAGTCGAAATAGTTGTACTCATCGGCGGCCACATTGTAGTCCCGACTCAATTCCAACAGCATCACCGGGTACATCGACTCCCGGATCATCGTCTTCCGGTCCTCATGGGGGAGCAGATTGAAGCCTATGGCAACGGACAAAATAAACAGTACGGTAAGTCGATTTTGGAATAGTTAGTTGTGTTGCTTTTTTCTGATCAGAACGATTTCGCCGGAGTTGGTATCAATTTTAGGATTACTTCTCAAATTGGGGTTCAGTTTCGATTGTGTTAGAGTTATTAATTTGGTCGGTGTTGTTGTATGCATTTTATGTTTGCCAAAATGCATAGATCTGCTGAAATGAATTAATGGAGCCGGGATTTGAACTTGCTGCTTCGTTCTGTATATTGTAGAATCCAACTTTTCTAACCATTTCGCCACCCCGACCCAATTCCATTTTCTCATCATCCACTTCTAAATCGAAACCGAAACTAACCCAATGGGCTAGCTTCCCCCTAGCCCACGAAAAATCACCAAAACAAATGCACCACATTCACCAAAATGCTGCCCTATTTCCCCCTCATATAAAGTGGGCCAGAGACCACGATACTCTTACTAGTAACCATAAAATGAATCATGAAAACGTGGTGCCTTGAGTTGTAACATGATGACTGAAACTGTTTAAAGTTAATAGATAACTAACGGAATAGCCGTTCCAAGAGGAGGAATAACACTTTGAAATCATGTCAGGATTTGCCAAAAAGTTTAACTCGGTATGGCTTTATGGAATCGTATTTGCTGTTCGTGATATTGTCAACGCACTATAAAAGAACAATATAGGAGGAACATTACTGGCATCAAGCCATACGAAGCCAAACTGTAGTATAAAAGATACGCTAAAAACTAATATAAACGGTTGGATTTGTATTAAATTTGGAACACCTAGACAGAAATGGTCACGCCTTAAGAAGATACACAGGTTAATAATGGTAACACAGGAAGCTACACAATGAACTCGTAGACATTGTGGTAATATTTGATAATGGCAAAGAAAGAAAGGATCAGTATGTGATATATATTAGATACATTGGTAGGATAGAAAAATGATTTTTTAAATAAATTCCATTCTCACCTAGTATTTTCCTGGCAAATTTGACAATACGTCGGGCATGCATGTCAAAATGCATCATCATGTATTCCCAGACGGGTTCGATCTGATCCGTTTCGTCGAAGTTCATCTCTTCGATCGCGTAGTCGCGTAAACTCTGAACATAGAGAATGGAGAATACAGTATATTGTTCAAATATACAGACAGTACATATGTAGTATTGTCAGACTGTTTTGCTTTGTCAAAGTTTGGTAGAAGTATGGAGAAAACTACAATTCTGTAGAGAGATACGATGAAGGCAGAAGGCAAGGAGGAGCGACGGGTATTATAGTACACAAAGATAGAACGTGGTGCGTGTGGAGCAAGGAAGATGAAGTTCAGAGGAGGAGACCTGAGGAGTCTGATGGGCGAGGTTGGGAAATAAAGAGGAAGAGAGATTAGAGACACTGTGAATGAACTGACTGGGGTCTGACCAGAAAAATAAAAAAGAGATCAGTAGGTAGACGGAAACACGGAAGATTTAGAGTGCTATCGTAACAAAGAGGGAAGGAAGACATCTTGATAAGAGAGGCTCATACCAGGAAATGAAGATGTCACGAGCGCCATGGTCAAAAAAAGAGAAGACAGAGCAGCGGCTCCAGACAGAAGTACTGTGCTACCAACAACACGAACCCCAACCCGACAGAGCAACCACGATCTCTGTCCCTGATAGACAGCTGGTACCAAACGACAAAATGTCTCAAATGGCGTTAGCAGAAGCAGGCCTTAAACGCACCTTTTCGCGCGGCTGAGCCAAGTAAATAGCGGCGTCTTCCATGTCCTTTTTGAAGTAGTATATGAAACACTTCTCCTTTTCCCGCGGTTCCATTGTGGCCAGATTCATTGCTACTGTCTTTGCGGAAAAGGAAAATGGGGCAGCCAGCTGTGTTTCGGTCACGCTGTTCGCAAGCTCCTCCCCTAGTCTGTGCGGATGGTGGTGATGATGGAGGAGCGGGGGAGGGGGCTGACATTGGCCGCCATCACCAATATCGTTCTGGACATCTTCCAATTTGACAATGGGGAGCAAGGAGGCGGGCAGGTCATCGATATCCAGACTGCCGCTCTCCGACAGCGCCGCCGGACAGGGCTTGGCTTGGCCGCCGCAGTCGCTGTCGCTGAGGTGGGATGGAGGGGAGGAGGAATCAGGTAGCAGCTTCCCCGAAGGAACACCGTCCGAGTCCAGACTGTGTCCGCTGCGTCGGATTTCACGGGCGATTTGGTCCTTGACTGAGTTGGGTTGCCGACCGATACGATACCCTGAAGCACAAAAATACGACGCTAATTTGCCCATTTCCTCAGGTGCTCACGCCTTCAGTTTCACTCTGATTATATCTTTCTTGTGTGCCTCCCTTCCCATACTATCAATACAAACAATGAAATGTGTCACTAGGTGCCAAAAGTTAACGCCGATAAGTTTATAACATACACCTACGAAAGAAGACACACTCCTGCTTCAATTGGCCTCGCTTGCGGTGTTTGCAGGCGAATCTGTCGCTAACACGCCGGCCTTGCTGCCCACCAGTGGGCCTGCAGGCCTAACCTCTCAGCATAGCAGTCATCATCGACTCCGATGGACAGCCGAAGAAGATATATCATGACGATAGACAAGATGAATGGTAAATAATTTGTGATTTTTGCTCCAGAGACTTTCGTTTGGTCACAAAGATTAAAAAGTAGACCGACTTCTTGATGTAATGAAGCCTTCCACAATACGACGAGTACTAAAACCCCTACAACCAGAGATAAAATGAATGCACTGAAATGGCAGAAGCGTTTGAACGACCAACGTCGTAGGCTGATCCAGAGGGAACTGGAGCTTTGGTGCGCAAATTTATTATCTCAGCAACCACAGTTACTAATTTTATCTGCAGTGGAATTTGTATTCCGGTGATTAACAGTTCACGTCAGCACACTGGAAAAGTCAACGTGTATGTTTAGTTAAAATGCATCTGGTGTTCTCCCCACAGTCTTATTTCTTCATCTATACGAGACGTGGATCTCATAGCATAATCCCACTTATTACTACAGATTCTTGCGCTCCATATGAGAGACATACAATTTGATTTATACCGCGATCTCGTCATAAATCTTTCCACCACTATCTGGGCTACAGACTTATAGAGTATGTTCCAATAAGACCAAAAACCATTCGTACATTCACACTGGTCCAACGTTAATGGGTGTACTTTCAAATGTCTATAGGTGTGATGAACTGTATACGTGTGGAATGTGTTCTCTGACTATGCTGTATTCGGGAAAGAATCTGCGTAAATTAAAGTAGGTCAATTAACTACAGATAGGATAATTTTGAAAATTTGAAGTGATAACAAATTTTCACTTTTATTTATATTTTGAAATATTATGCTGCTAGATTTATATATTCGCAAAAAAATTATTTCACTACCGCATAGTATAATACCGCAGAATGATAGTCTAGATTTTACACTTTTCAACTATAGCTTAAGCACTCGTGTAACCAATGAAAGATTCACGAAACAGCCTCTCAGCGCCTGCGGAGGAAGGCGATATCATCGGGTGACTAACATGGGAGGAGTGTTGGAGTTTCGCCGCCTTCCACAGCCAACCGACCCATGTCTATATGTACACTACAGACGCGGATCCTCGTACTTGAAGCTCATCCGCTCTCTCTCTCTCTCTCTCTCTGGCTTCCTCAACACGGCTGGCTCTCTCATCTGGGACAGTCAATTCCACAAAGACGGCGATCTTTTCTTCTGCGATACAAACGTGAGAGCCTGTCGCTTGACTGGACCATGCTGCTGATGTCGCACTGCGATCGCCTGCCTTGTCATTTCTGCCACGACATAGAGCCCTCTTCCAAGTGCGACTTATAATATAGTCACTTTCCATCTAAACAGATTTACTGGCGTCGGCAGGACCATGACCATGTCTCTCGACCAAAAATATGCCGGAACACAGCTTTCGCAAATCAAACCGCAGATATACAGTACAGTGACCGTCTTGCTTACACGGTGTTGGTAGATAAATATATAGGCGGTACTCTGTCCCAAAACAGAATCGCGTTTATCTCTCAGAGAGGTTAAATATCAATAGCTAAATCATCATGCAGTATCCAGTGTCTCTCGCAGATGAGATGAAACGAGTGAGTGAGAACGACCAAACCAAACTATTCAGTACAGAGAGAGGGGGGAGCGGAGCACTTGCGACTGAGGTGACCGAACACTTTGTTTACGGTGCCGAAATCGTGTCGATAAGCCAATAATGAAAAGTTGTTGAAGCCGTGAAAAAAAGATCACGCCGACAAGAAACAAGAAAAACACTTACTTTCCACGCCCCCGTTCAATTTATGAACTGGACGGTCACTTGAAGCTCAATTTGAGGGTCAACGCAAATGTTTTGATGGTGTCGGATTGCCTGGGATAAACATACCCGCAGTACTATCGATCAGAAAAAAGTCTGTCTTGTATGTCTTCTGACCAACTTCAATTTGTAATTGTGTTTTTTCTCTAATGTATGCACGAATAATAGTTTGACTGCACTGCTGTTCAACTAAAAAAGCGATGAGATATATTTCGGTAATGAGCAGAAGTAATTAGCGACCGAGATCTTAGTTTTCTACTCATTTAAAAGGGAAAATCCTTAATACCTGTCTGAATCTCATTTACATGCAGACAGGTGATCGTTGATGGGATTAATTTAAAATTATTTTGGACAAAAGTAGAAAGACGAAGAAATTCTGCCACATATTTTATCAACAAAAGTCGACAAAAGAACAACCCGTACATAACAGATTTATCAAATGGAAAACATCGGAAAATAAAAAACCTATGACAGTTTGAGGAAATCCGAGTTATTTAGGTTTGGTGTATCTTGCAGAGACCACCGCACGAAGACATCAGCGATGGAAGAGCTGGATGTGAAGATGGAGCTCTTGGGAAAGGTTAGGAAAGTAAAACTATATGTGGCACGTGGTATAGCGCTGGGGAACTACCGCAGACTGTGATGGAGGGAATGAGATATCAGGGTGCTCCGAGAATGCAGTGTGGACAGACAACATCAAGAACTGGAGTGGACATAGACTTCACGAATGCAGATGTGCATCATCCGTCGCCAAGATATGGCAGGCAGAAAAAACTAGTCTAGGAATTAGCATTCAGTTTAGGAATGGGATGGTTGGAAAATTGTTTGTTAGGAAACTTATTCACACAAGACCAAAGAAAACAAGCGGGAAAATTATACACTTTGAATATAAGTTAGTAAGATTTTTAACTTCAATGTGAAAGGTTTTAAGAAACTTACTATTTTTCTGGACCTATTTTCTCACAATATGAAGTCTTGTGTCGTTCAACTTTTTAAACGTCATATAATGATCAGAACACGTCCTATACTGTATATTGGAGACACAAAAAGGCACTGAGCCATCAGAATGCTGAAAACCAACGACCAGGCCCTATTTCGATGCATTTAAATAGCTGCCATGATGGTAATGAGAACTTTTCTTCAAGATATAAGATCGTAATCGAATGCCAATGATGGGGTTGAAATGTCTCTTCGTGAAGCTATTCTCATCAAATATTTCGTACCTTCAGTAAAAATCTCTCCAATCCACTGTGGCGCATCGTATTTTCTCAAACTGTCATAGGATGTTTTTTTCTTTTGAGCCATTTTCCCTTTTGTAAATCTATTATGTATAGCGGTTTCTTCTTTTGTTACAAATGTTACCTAATTCATATTTGCCATTTTGTCTTGAAAATGATGACTTTTGTTAATATTTAAATATACGAAAGAATTTCATCGTCTTTCTCTGTATTTTACGTCAAGTGGACTCTACAACAAAAATTTAAAATTAGCCCCAGAGAATGCTGGTAGATTTTTCCCGTTTAGATTAATCATTATAAAACGTCACACATTTTTATTGGAATATAAAACGCGTTCTGAAGATAATAATGGCATATAGACATACAGATCTTCGCCCGATTTTATTGTTTTTTTTTTCACTCTAATAGACGCGCTCTCCCATCAGTACCTCTTTGTATTCGGCCTACGCATGTCATATGATTTTCTGTTCTGTTTTTACCTTGAACACCTCACATAATGATATTATGCCTTTGTCCTCTCTGCTTTGACGCAATTGAGATTAAAAACGATCGTGAGAAATCGCGGATTGAGGAACAAGTGCGGATGAGCGGAATGCATTGCTGCAGTCTGGATTACCTGAGTTTCACCTCAGTTTCAACAATCGAAGACGAAGTACAAAGCAAAATCAAAGTAGGAAGAAGGGCTTCAATCTATACGAAGCAATGCTCGACAAAGAAGCCGACGGTCTGAAAGGGATATAGTTGGACATCATCCGCGGGCCGGGTGAAAACCCGATGGTAGTGGCAACTTAGAGGCGGGGGGGGGGGGGGAGGTGTGCGGAGTTCACATCGTCCTTCGAGATATAAGTGACAGCTCTAAGCTTCGCGGTGAATTGACATTTTCTGAAACCGTACTTGGGTTCAGTTAGATCATCATTGATGCAGGTGGAGGACATTGTGGTATTCATGGAAATGAAGTCGCAAGCAGGGAAGCCATGACACTGCGGGTCACAGGACAATATTCCGCTTTTCTTATGGACGGCTAAGTCTCTCATTAGGAGGGAAGTCAAGGCTCCCAAGCCACGGGCCTACTCGACCAGGGTACTCTGCTACGCCCAAGTCGACGGGCTGACTTGGCCCCGTGTCTGCGCGAGTTTGGGGTGGGGGTCCCGCCTCTGTCGGTGCTGATGGAGGATCTCGTGGCGGTGGCTTCGTATCCGCGGGAGCTCCGCTCCTCTGACAACCAACCAACCTACTTCATCTGATATTGTGATGGGAATAGTCTACCCTGCACCTAAACTGTGGGTGGTATTTATATTGAGAGCGTAACCGAACAAGCAATCAACTTTATATTTAAAAAAATATTTTTGCTAATGTTTTCAAGATCCTATGAATATGATATACTGGCATTTAAAAATAACTTCGCTTTGCATCGTCCGATTGACTGCAGATTAATTAACAAGACATACTGAAAAAGTGAGACTAGACGGAAAGTCAAGGTTAGGAGACTGAACATGTAACAAATTATGGTTCTGTCCTCGGATATGCAAATATTATAAAGACCCGATTGAACGGTGACCAGCCAAAGATTAGGGGACGGGGAGGGAGGTGATGTTCTTGATACTATGCTGGAAAGCGGGGTTGTATTTTCGCGCGGAAGCTGCTGGAGGAGGAGGAGGAAGTCACTGAGATAATACAGAGGCGTATATAGATACTAATCACTCCCTGACCGAGTCGAATGTTCAGAGAGAACCGAAAGCGATACAATGTACGGAAATTTATCGCGTTTTCTCCTCAAATCGGGTCCGCGACCTCCAGACTACAACTTCCACCACCGTGATTCACCTCATAGCCACCCACCCCGCTGCACCGCCTCGGACGGAAAACAAAGCCCAGACTGCAACAGTTGGGGGGGGGGGAGGGGTTGAGTCAACATTTAGCAGGTGACTAGCACAGTCAGTTTCAGTCTGTAGAACAGAAGAGAGTGCCTGTCGTCCGTGTGGGCAGAGTGATTCTCTATCTCATGAACAAACATAACACACTCTGCCAGGAAGCACAGCAGAGGAAAAGACAATCGCTAACACAACTCTACTTTTCCTATTCTCTACTTCTGTGCTATCGTCACATGTACATGCAGTATGTCTTTCTGGAACATAAGTAGAAGGGCGAAATTTTAATCCGAAACAGCAAATGTATCGACTCATATGTAATAATGGCATTCAGTGCCCCGAGCCAGTGATTTGTCAGGTCCATTAGAATACAGTACATACTTAATACTGAAAACAAAGCAGATGAATTCCATTAGAGCATCTGCAATTTCAGCGAATAAGACGAACAGCCAGAGTGATTCAGTTCCATCCTACCGCCGCATTCTTCCCCAGTCAATTATGTAAGCAGAGTTTCGATTGGACTGTCAACTGTCTCCTGGAGTATATACAGGATATATGCTTGGCAAATATACGTATATACCGAGCACACAAACTCTCAAGCCTAGGTAAATACCGTATAGACAGTTAATATCTCCCTCATCCGGGTACCATCATTTTCTTTAATGATCGAGCAAAGAGAAAATAGATGGATCCGTGTATATTTTGTGCTGAACACAGTGCGAGTAGAGCAGGCAAGCTCGAGTTCAGTAGCTAAGTCGGCGGGAATTTGGTCCTTCAAGGAAGAGTCACCACAAAGCCAGAAGGGAGAATGGGGTTTACTCGCGTTTAGGAGCATCGGAGAGTTCATTTGTCAGCCCAATGCAGCCGCTTTCTCGTGCCTACTCTGCAGGGAAATTGCTGCATTCACTAGGACCCTGAATAGTTTTTTCTCTCTCTTTCGCTTTCCTCCAAGAGGTCCGGGCGCTGACGCGTCCTCTCGACAAGCAATTACATCCACAAGGACACCAATAATGTATCCCTTGATAAGCAAATACAATAGGCAATAATAAATGATGTTTTGCAGGTACTCTTTGGCTGTCCTTAGAGCTGTTATGATAGTAGTCTGACATGCTACATTGCCATGGGGCATTTGAAACATCTTTGAGATTGTGTTTGAGTGGGTTCGGAAATACCTGCAGAGTCTAACCCTCACATCACTTGATCACCTTCTCTTGGGGACAGTCGTGTAACTTACAGTGCCTCGACATATACGATGTCCTCGGGGGCCACCCTGAGCATATAGTGAAGCGAACACAAGAGGTTTCGGGACATTTGGATAGGCTTGAGCATGTGTGGTGGTCTGTGAAAGCTGGAACTTTTGGTTATATCGCGACACTCTTCTGAGGCCCATAATGCCGTATAAAGTGTGGATATCACTTGGGTGAGGGCTGGTGTCTACCTCTGTTGCGTATGTTAATCACACAGCCTCATCTGGGTGATATTTAAGGGTTTAGCATCCCTTCTGAGACAGTACCTATGCCCATGTAGATGTACTGCATCTGCTGGGACAGCCGCCTCTTAGAGGAATACGTGTCGGTGGACACGTTTCTGAGGGGGCTCCGGATTCCCTGACGAGATACCGCTGAACAACAACAAGAAGTTAATTTCTCAGTGGGTCAGAGGAAAATGAAACAGGGAAAGAAAGAAAGCAAACAGAAGAGTCAATAGTGAAACACTCAGCTAAAATAGAAGTCGGAATAAAGACGGGAGATCATGTGTCATGACGATGCCAGATTTCGCAGAAGATCAAGAAGCACAGCCATAAAAGATGGTGCTCTAGAGGCAGGACAGTAGGTAAGGGGTTTACTCAGCATACTGATGAGAATATATTCCACAGAAAACCGGTGGCCACCGACAGAAATCAGAAAAATCACCAACTATATAGTGGACCAGCTTCAAAATAATCAAAACAGCAATCAATCTTTCTCTTCGAAGGTCACCAATTCCAACTTTCCTATTCATACAAGAGAAGGTCTCGTCTGCATTCACTTCATAATCACACTAATATAAATCAAACTTCTAGAAGTAAAGCGCAAACAATATTTCTTAGTTCTGTAATCTGATCTAAAGTAAATCTCCAGAGGTATACTCAAATCACTGACTATATCAAATATCGGCCGAGCAAGATCAAAATGCCTCCCGATGCGGTTACACAACTGAGTCGACAAATAATAGATTAATCCTGATTTTAATCTTTTATTTGCTACGGTATGGATAGCGCAGTCCCTCTCCCCATATACCTATTAGTCTAAGGGTTTTTAACCTTATCAGACGCGTCGAACTCCAACGAAATATATCTAACAATCGCAAGTCATGATCATCCCTTGCCTTTGGTGTCGTCGGGGGAACATGAGTGCAAAAGAAGCACACACTCTTCCCCAAACCGGTCTGACGGTGGCTGTTCTCAGGAGATCTGACATGTTCATTTTTATCCAAAAACAAAATACATGAATATATTTGGAAAACATACATTCATTCGGCAGAAAATGTATTCATTCAACTTTTGACTTCACGGAGACAAAACGTCATCCCCCCCAAAAAAACACTGGAAAAAATTCCCTTCATGAGACACCTCCCAACGAAATAACGCGTCATCGCATGAAATCGATCTCCTATTTCTCCAACATAACAATATGTTGTATGAGAGGCTTGTAATTTGGCAAAATGCGTCGTCCACCTAGCCTTCTAATTAAATGTCGCCACCCCTCGCCGACGACTATAGCAGGAAGTGATCAGGATACACCGGTCAGAACAAATTTCCTAGCCAAAAAATAGAATGTCTTCACGTGACTGAGCAGAAAAGTTAGGTCTGATGCATCAGAAGAACCCGTAGCGTCTCCACCACCCCAAGAAAACAAAACACGCAAAAAATTGGGTAATAGCCTTGTCCAATGAAATCGATTTGGGCAGGTGAATAATTAAAACATACCTATATCTAATAAAATTACTCAATAACACTTTCCTACCCGAAAAAACAGGTAATCGTTTATCGGGGTAATTTCAAAGTAAATGCAAGTGAGGGAACTGGACAATTAGGGTGATGGATTGTCAAGTCAATTTTTTTCAATAAATGATACATACAGAGTTGATTTAGGATATAACACCGAGACTAACCGTTATATGACTGCATGCCATCTAATTATGTAATTTGGAATGCAGAGATATTACAAAATGATAACGAAAGCATTAACGAGTTGGACCGGCTATTTTTCTAGCAAATAATATAGATTTGTCAATCCAATATAAAACTAACGCAATCACATTTCGCGTAAAACAATTTAAATCAGGAATAGTTCAATCAAATTAAACAAAAAATAAAAAAACGCCAACGGGACTATTAGAATATCAGGACGGTCAACTACACTTTTTAGGCAGATTATTTGCCCACAATAAAAATAAACGTTCATCACATTGTTACTTAGTCAAACTTTTGAGAGGAATCGAATGGTGCGTCAAATAAAATTTCATCTGTCCACCCTCTGACCTCTAAAACTGACCAGTTCGAACACGCGCGATTCCAGAGGGGAGGGGGTTTGTAGGTGCAGCTACACCCCCCTTCAAGAAAAATCTGTCGGAATTATTTTATTTGTCGCTTTGCCGGAAAATTTCATTTGTCTGAAATTTAAATTTTTTGTCAGTAATTGGTATTAAATTTAGGTACTGTAGATTCATCAAATTCAACAACGACTTCAAATTTAACCGAGAATAACATAAACAGATACAGAGTTATTGGTAATGTATGTATGTAGACTATTTTCATTAAATTCTGCGAAAGCTTCTCGATTTCTGCGTGTCTTTCGTCGCATATATCTAAATTTAGAACAGCGTACACACCCCTCCCCACAACATACTGTCTCCAATTACCTGGCAAATCAATATAATATGCCACGCACAGACACACAGCCATACATGAAGGCACGATGTGGCATTTAAAAATAGACATGATGCCGCAGACTGTGAGGTTTAATGAACATAGCAAGAAAACAACACAACTTCTTTTTTACCTAGTTCCTAGTCTGTATTGCAAAGATGTCAACGTTTGTGATGATACCATTGCTTTTTACAAGGATAATGGTCCGATTCCTGATCTTCTTGAACCAGAACTGAATCGTTGGAAGCAAAGGTGGTCCCAAACACAATTGCTGAAACACTATTGGCAACCGATTAACTGTCGTTTCCACACATCTTCGTCCTTCTGAAAATTGCTGCTACTCTTCTAGTGACAAGTAATGAATGCGAACGATCGTTCTCTACTCTCAGAAGGCTGCGAACCTGGCTACGAACTTCGATGTCATCAACGAGATTGAGCTCTTTAGCTCACATGAACATTCATTATGGCCATCATGTGAATTATGATAAAGTGGTTGACATATTTCTAAAACTGCATCTCAGAAGAATTGTTATTTATACGTATGGTCATGGTTAGTAATTATACTTAAGATTTACACCTAGAATTATATATTTTACCTATAATTCTTGTAGGTAGTGATCTAGTCAAACGATTAAAGAGTTAGTATTAATTTAAATCTGTTTTAACAAACATATTTATGTGTTTTTGGACTTTTGATTGAATATCAACGTATGGCATTTTCTTATGAAAATGAATTTATAATACCTTAATGATTTTGTGTTAATTGTAAATAAAAGTTTTTGTGGGAAAAATTATCCATCTTATTCTCGAACCCCCCTTTGAAAATAGCTAGAATCGCGCCTGTTGAAGGCCACTTTTGAGGAATCAAAATTTGAAATGTTTGAGGAAGATACATTTTATTCAAACGCTTTGATAGTATCACTTTTTAATTTAAATAACATTAATATCCGTTTAAGCAGTGAACACATTTTCACCAATCTTGAGACAACTTATTAGAGCATTACAGCATGTTACAACAGTAGACAAAGGGGAACAAAAGGTGGAACTGCTTGAAAAATATATAAATTGACGCGAATTACTCACATATAGTAACAGCCAAAGACTTGACTTGACCTATATATAAAATTTACTTATGTTTCAAGTAGTACCGCCTTTTGTCCCCCTTTGGGAACTGCTGTAACATGCTATAATGCTCTATTATAAGCTGTCTAAAGATTAGTGAGAATGTGTTCACTCCTTAAGCGCATATTAGTGTTATTTAAATGAAAAAGTGATACTATCAACCGTTTGAGTAAACTATACCTTCCGCAAAAATTTCAAATTTTGATTCCATAAAAGTGGTCGTTTTGGAGGTAAGGGGATGGACAGTAAATTTTTTACACCATTTGATTCCTCTAAAAAGTTTGCCTAAGTAACAATGTGTTGAACGTTTATTTCTATCGTCTAGACACTAACTGTTTTTATTGTGGGTAAATAACCGGCCTCCTGGCTAGACTATCACTAAAAGAGTATAGTTGATCGTCCTGATGTTTATTTATTTCTTTTATTTATTTGCATACTACTAGGAGTAGTATGTTTTTCAACATCATATATAATGATTTGATGGTACATTAAAGGCTAGTCTCACGGTCCCCAGCGCCCCTATAGTCCTCGCAGGAAAAATAACTGAGGAAACAAACTGCACAGGGAGCAATATTACAATACTATACAGCTGGTATATCCGGCGTTGATTGGGAGGAAATGAAAGCTTCTCATCTGATAATTTCTCATACACTCGACAGGTTGCTGAGACTGCAGAGCATCTTCTAACTTCTTCATAGCAATCAGCATTCCATCCACACTTGGCACTATATTATATAGTGTTCCCGAAGCGGAAAGTCACCACAAGAGGTGCTGCTCACAAACCTACTTCAGTGTAAACCCCGCATTCTGTGATATCAAAATGTCGACAAAAATGTTGGACATCTCTTCTTCGACTTGAACACGTCTTCTTTTCCCACGCCTATTTCTCTTTGTCCTCTAACGTGTTTAGCTATGATGGAGTGTGGTGTAGATCGCTTGATCGCTGTTCCTGCCTCTTCGAGGTAATCCCTCCCATCTTTGTGGGCGCCTTATCACCTAAAAGTATATTTGAATGTGATGTCCTCGCAAATTCGCTATATCGCAAGCAGAAAATAAAAGTACCATATATTCAAGGTGCATATATGTAAATGATCGCTTAACATTGAATTTTAAATTCATTTATTTTTTGCATCGATTATTGCGGAATAGCACTATATTTATTGTCAGGTCAGAATGCACTAGTTCGGTATTTCGATAACTCTGATTTATTGTACTCAAACAGAAACCAGCAATAGATCAGCATTATTACCGAGCGAGAGAGATAAGTGACAAAAAAAGAGCTTTGTAGACCAGGTTTAAGTTGAATCAAAGGAACTGACAGAGAAGGGAGTAGTATTATAAAGTAGGGAGCTCTAGAAGGTCCTTCTGGAAGTGGAGGGATGCCCACAAAAAACGATACTTGGAAGAAAGGGTGTTCAAAGAAGAACAAGCACACATCTTTTAAGTATAGAAGCATTAACGGAGAGTAAAGAAACAATCAAACGCAAATTTATTATAAAAGGGAGCAACGCACATGGTTTTCGAAACAGGCATTAAAACAAACAAATCATTTGTGATGTATCTTCTGCCTTTGAAATAAAGGGGAACAAACAACAGTCTCAGCAATGAATATGGCCCCAGGCTTCCAGTAAGCATTCTGGGCCGCAATAAGGACACTGAGACAATGTATGGAACGAACGCTCTTCTCTCCCTCTGACTCTTCCCGATATCCGGACGACTGACAGATAGAGACCTGGCAAGTAGACAAACCAGGATTGTGTACACACACACCCATACATACACATACATACACACAAGTGCTCAAACAGATGGAACCATCGAAGGATTTTGGGTTAATTGCATCTATCCAAAATGGAGGTTCTCATCTGACATACTACACATACAGTATGGTTGGTTAGCTCACATAAAATCATGCACAGCCTCATTCCTTCAATATTCTTGTTTAACAAGATCCTACTGCTTTCTTGGTCTTGCACATCAATGATGTCAGTTCATTTCTACTAAATCAAACAGGACATCCGGGAGATGACAAGTCGCTAGAAACATCCATGATGATTAGACCGAAATACCGAGAAAAGACGTATACATATAGGATTAATTTCACATGCCGACAGAGCAGAATAGAAATGAAGTGCAGAGAAAAGCTTTACTTGCAAACATTCTAAAATCCACTCGCAGAATATGGGAACTCTCTCTATACAAAATACCGGATGTATAGTAACGCGCACTCTGGATACCACGCCAATTATTCTCTTTTGATATATGTACATAACCAAATAAAAAGTTGGAGAGTTTCTCCCCAACTATTAGCTAATCAATATTTTGCCTAGATTTCGCTTTGTAAACAAGATAATAAATCAATTCTCTACCGATGCGGGAGGTAAAGTAGACATTACGAGTGTTTAATTATTACATGGAATGTATTTTAAGTTCCCGCCGAGAGTGCAGTATAACATTACACTCTCGGCAAAAACTACTATTTGACAGTGAGAATAATTGCAACAAACATCAAATTAGAAACGATCACAAATATCATCTCAACAGTGGAATACCGCATTAGTACAATTATTCGATGTGATATTTTTAGTGGAACTTCTGGTAATCGAGCGTACTTTGTTTTTATAATGTTGAACGAATTTCAAATGCGTTTTCTGTTTTGTTATTTTATTTCGCGCATTGCGTATAACGTTGAATAATGTTGTTGTCGTCGTTGATGTTCAGCGGTATCTCGTCAGGGGAGCAGGAGCCCCCTCAGATACGAGTCCACCGACATGGATTCCTCTGAAGGCCGTGCCGGTAGATACATCTAACTTGGGCTTACAAAGTGCCTCAAAAGGGATGCTAAACCGTTTAATGTCACCCAGATGAGGCTGTGTGATTAATATGCAACAGACGTGGACACCAGCCCTCACCCAAGCGATACCCAAACTTTCTACATCATTGTAAGCCTCAGAAGGGTGGTCGCAGTTTAAGCGAAAGGCCCAGCTTTCACAGAACACCAATATGCCCAAGCCTAACCAAGATGTCCCGAAGGTTGGTATATTCGCATCACCACTCAGGGTCGTTCCTAGGACACCACCGTGTGTGTAGAGCCACTGGAGGTTACACGATTGTCCCAAAGAGGTGAGGGTTAGACTCTGCATGTATTGTTGGTGTCCCGGGAGGTAGAACTGCATAGATTTTTCTCTAACAGCTTTTCCTTACACAGCTGTTCTATAGCCCTTTGGCTGTGTACCGTATTTGTGTGATCTTAGCAATCTATATTACTTACAAATAGTATAGCCAGTGCCTCCTGATCGCCACAATCTGCGGCACACAATAGACACCCATTTGCTCGGACCTTGGGCTAATAAGACATGCTCCCACGGGATACCTGGTCATTTATCTGGCGGGACGGCGGTAGGTCGATATAACCCGATTTAATGTGAGAATTTTCGGAAAACCGGTTCACCAAATAACCCTAATAGTACCATGATCGGGATTCGAACCGGGGTCACCAGATCCGAAACCACACGCTTTACCCACTCGGCTATCGGCTGCTCAAATGATGCCGTTGTATCTTGCTTTGCTCTCCAAATTATTAAAGGACGATTGTCTGATTTGATCATTTAATCCCGTCATAATAATATAGCTAAATGAAGAAATGAACATATCTGCTTGGTGACCAAATTAATAGTAGAATTCAAATTTTAACTGCGTCTGTCATTGGATAGTTAGTGTTGTCATGGCTACGTATAACTTTGAGTCTGCTTTGAATTAGCAGATGAATGCATATAGTACCAGTATAACCACATAGTAGGGATACACAGTGTTGACTCTTCAATATCTCATGTCAATATTTAGATGAAATTTTGTATATATTTTTTAAACAAATTAGCAAATTCATTTAAAAAAATATAATTTTCTAAAATGATTATGGTAATATACTACTTTCCACTTTCTCAGTAGTAGTATAAAACTTCCGTACGAATAAAATATATTTGAATTAAAAATATTTTAGAACTTTTGGATTTAAACATAAAGAAATATCCAGCTAATAGTATTTTATTGTAAATAAACTATATATCTATTATCTCTTTTAAGACTTTCATTAATTTTATACGTTATAACGATGATAAGTATAGAGACTAACTATTTAATTAAAAATACAATAAAACAGGAAAACAACCGAAAGCATCAGAATGAGTGTTGTAAAGATTGAATAGATGGAATAGT
>JAUYWV010095933.1:0-14093 GCA_032274565.1 Nematoplana nigrocapitula
AGAAGTTACGTCAAAACGTTTTAAATGTATGACATCTACAATATTGCATAATTTCCTAATTAAAACATTTTTATGGAAAAGTGCTGTTAAACGTTTTTAAAAAATCTCTTTTCTTTCGCATGCCGAATGTCATGATTTTTACAACTTTAGTATACAGGGGAAAATAATACTCTCTTTGATGAAGATGTGGACTCAAACTCAGAGGAGGAAACACCTGAACTTCTTAACTCTGAAGTGGAAGCTCATGCTAGTGCAAAACTCACCTGTGCCTGACAAGATTGTCACTAAATTAATTTAAAGTGTATGCGTGAATTACCCAGAGAGTGGAAGAAATCCTGACTGAACGTCAAACTGGAATTGGGAGAGGAAGAAGTACCATGGAGGAAACTACTAAAATATAACGGAACATATGAACATACATGTAGATGACTAGTGTTTTATAATTATTGTGTGGCACATTTTTGCATGTGGCATTATAGTTTTAAAGAGGATTGTTGTCAAAAAGATGACAAACATTATTTATAAGTTTTATAAAAACGCAAAAGTTTAGAATTTCCGAGGAGAACGAGTGTTCGTGATTACGTGTATAGAGTGATTGGCTCGCAACAGACATAGTCGGTCGTAAAATGCCTCATATTGGCCAGTGCTTTTATAATATGTTCCTCGACAAAATGATGGATTTGTGGGAGGTGCTACATGTGGAGAAGAGAGAATTACCAAATTTCAATTTGCAGATGACATCGGCATATTCCGTTTAGATGAAAATGAGCAGAAATAATTCACAAACAGATTTTCATAAACAGCAACTTACTTTTAAATTGTCGATTTGGTGAGAGAAAAACAAATGTATGACATGTGGGTCTAGGAGCGATTTAACACATCTCAAATATCACCGAGCAGGATGCTACCCTAGAAAGGTCCAAAATATTGCAGCAGTGATCACTGAGGATGCAAATATCACAAACAGAGAGGTGCGGACCAGAATTGCACAGGCAACCAAAGTAGTGAAGGTACCTGTCAACGATCTCGTTTCCGCTTGTTAAGGACGACCCCGCATTGAACTTGACCTTGACATTTTTGGCCAATTAGGGAGCGCCACGTCATAAGTAGATCAATCTAAGTAGTAATAAGAAGGTAATATCTGGAGCCCCTGTCCCCTTTGAGGAGTTTAAGGTATCCCTTTTACTAAAAATAGATATCGCCATGACAACCCGCTTACGCATTGGTGACGTGGACCAATCAGAGATGGTTAAAGCCTTGGTACAAACCAACGTCATGTTTTGTGAAAATCGAAAATATGCTAAGAGCTTTAATTAGTCATGACCATATTGTTGTACGCGGCTCCAAGAGTTGGACTAGCACTCAAGTTATCGAAAGGAATATCAAAGCTTTTGAAATGCAAAATTCTACAGAAAACTTTTCAACATCGACTTGGGGATAACAGTAGGATATATTATGCAGGAGACATAGTAGATTATTTTATGAATATCGTAAAAACGCGTTCTTTGGTCATTATATACGAAAAGAAAAAGTGACAGGAAGAATGATTGAAAGGAAGTTGAGGTTCAGAGCGATAAGGGAAGACCAAGAAAAATCTGAATGTGGATGAGCTACAGAATTTGATTGGAGAAGGAATTAGTGAATTAGTGGACTACTGTGAACGAGGAGGAGATCCCTTTTCATTCCAAACTATGCTAGTTGAAAAGCCCTCGTAAGTAAGAAAACCATTCTATTGTGTTTTACTTTTTTGAACGTCACCTGAGTGATAATATCTATCTTACATATATAAAGAACGGAACCACCCGTTCTTCTACAAGCACTTTTTGTCAAGGTCTCCCTGCTGCATAGCGGGGGGGGGCTAACATAGCTCATAAATGACGGATAAGTCTATAAATAATGTTCCACTCTTCCAAGTGCGAGTATCCATCTCACAAAGGACAGATAAATATCATCTAGACTTGTCGAGAAGAGGGCTACACACAATCTGCTCCACTCACTCGTTCTACTCCTCAAACCAGAATCTCCTCTCGAAACTACGCGCCGATAATCCTAATTGGAAGTGACAACTGACACAAACTCCACCGAGTTCCTGTTCTCAAATAGATCCATTTTTGGGCGAGTGCCAGCTGCTGGAGGAAAGAATGACTTCTAGTCCGACTGAATTAACTCCCTACAAAAATAATTCGTTTATAGGCCAAGCAGCAAGATCGTAAAGACGACGAGGGGTTAATTTCATCCGCATACAGTCAGCCCTCTGTTCCTATCCTCTCCGACTGAGCTCGGCTTCGGCTCACTCACTGGTGAATCGTCGATCCTTTTAAGTTCACTGAAGTCGAAACTTCTCCCCATGGCGGTTAATACAGTTCGGATGTCCAGTTTTATCCCACAAAGTCCAATTCTCCAGTGTGTACTTTGTATTAAATAGAGAGAGGTTTGCCTATTTGGCTTGTCTGTACAGTAGACAGCAAGTTGCTATTGAATTGATTCTACCTCGGACATAAGAGCAAGACAAATCAGAAGGGTTCGAGATGTCTGAATCCCGCAAAACTTGGTAACATGGCATCCACAGATGCGCCGATCTATTGATCTTTCTGGAAAACGTTTGGGTTTAAGAGGAACGTATTCTTTAGTGACAATGCCTAGTCCAATTCATATAATCTATACCGATCTTGACTATTTGGGTCAATATCCAATAAATCTAATCCAAAAAGCACTCAATTTAGTTCTGCGCAAACGAGGAAATACGACGTTTGGGTTCACTCTTTATCGCATTCCATACCCTCCCTCTGCTGCCGCGTTGTTGTTTTGCTTTGCTTTTGTAACCCTACAACCTGTTTAACTTTAGCTTTAAACTTCTTTCAGATTTCCTCACACTTTTTTGTCTTTCTGCCTTCTTCTGTCAGGGCAAGACTGGGGCAATGAAGAATGGCGTCTCAGGGTCTTCACCGAATGCTATGCACGTGTCCTCTTCTGCAGGTTAGGAGATCATTTGAGTTGTCTGACAGCATGTGATTAAAATGTTGTTACACAAAGTCTGGAGCTGCAAATGATTAATTATTCTATCTTTATCGTTGCTCAGGGGTGGGGTAATGCGGTTCAGTATATTACAATTATTGGTTGGTCCCTACAGTTATTATTGTACGGAGTTTACCCTTAACCTGTTTGATTCTTCTTTTTTTCCTCATTTAGGGCCGTTGGTCCCACTAGGGGGCAAGATCAGCCGCTCGAATCCTTCTGTCAATCATCTGAATCTCCCTTCCTTACTCCCACAGCGTTCATGTCTTTCTTTCTCTATTACATCTGTCCATCTTAGCTCTGGTATTCCTCTTGCTCTCGTTCCTTTACACGACCAAACTATCGCAATCTCCCTTTGCTCATCTTGTTTCCTAGTTGATCCCAGTCTGACAAGACTTAATATGTGACACTGTCGGATGTTGATCCCAGTCATCACCTCGCCTGAACAGTACTCGGAATCATTTCAATGATTATCATGCTACTATATTAAACTTTTTGTCCAGACACACAGACTAACAGAAACATCCACACATATATAAATCAAAACAATCTTAGTTCCGGTTCTGTATATTGTACATGCTTAATTGTATGCCAAATCTACCCTCAACATCAAACGTCCTCATATAGACTGGTCAAAATACCCTTAATAGATAAAAATAAATCCCCATTAATAGTTTAAAACATTTCATTTGATAACATCATTGAGCGTCTCATTATGTAGTATATTGATATAGCGTTGTAGTAATACTACAGAATGAGGAATTTGATTTTTGTAGTAGGTGATTGCTTCGATGTTCGGTCAAAATACTTTACACCATACATAAATTAGGCTGCCAATGATGTTAACAAAGTAAATCTTTTAGACTATTTATGGAGAGAAAGGATTTTTAGCAGGCAGTACATTTACTATTATTGGTCGGCAGGTTTTCATTGCCTCGGCAACTTGGCGAGTAAATGCAAAATTATCAGTCAAGAAGCTTTCATTTCCTCCCGGGTAATAATGGGTATACCGAAGCTAGTTCGTTATAAAAGGGCTTAGATGCTCCTTTAAGGGTAACACATACAGAAATAAAGAAATAAACGAAATTGAACTGTATAGTATTGTCTACTGTATTTTTGAAATATTGATTTTCAGTGATTTCCCATTTTGCTCATGAAGTTACATGACTACAATGTATCAGGTATGATTTAGTTTGGAATATTTGCTTTGTATCAACAGGATGTAATCCATAAAGATTAGCTCTTTTGCTTACTCTTTTTTCAAACTTTGGACCAGTTATTCCAAATTTCAGGAATTTATATACAGAGCATTAAAATTTCATCTTTCAAGAGGAACAAACAAATATAATGACAACTGGAACACAGTGGAATATTTCAAATCATATTTGCTATTATTTATATCAATTTCTGTTATATATTATATCGCTCAGGCAATATAATTAAATTCAGTGAGAAAAATATATGTTGGAAGAATTCAACAGCACGCAAACAACTTCTTCCTTCCCATTTAAAAACAAGATTTGTGAGAGGATGGGTAGTATAATACAAAATAGTGAATACAGTCATGGGAGCGAATATAATCTTTAAATACTTAGCTGGCGAGAGGTTCCTTGAGAACTGGACAATGATGTCCCTAATTGAACCGGAGAAAGGCTTATTAAAGCTGTGATGATAATTATTTTTCTTCTGGTTAGAAGAAACGAAAGAAAAAGGAAACAAACGGATAGCTGATGGGTTAAATTGGATACGCATGCAACTGGGCTGGCTTGCAGATATTGATAATTGATTTTGGTGCCCAATACCTTTCACACCCGTGATTTCAAATAAACAATTAATCAACTAGATGTTTCAGTACTGGGTGCGAGTAGCATTGTTAGGTAATAGATATAAACTGATCTAGATTTAAACATTATTATTATTATGCTCCCTGCCGATTTTATATGTAGTTTGTTATACTGTAGAACGGTGTAATATTTCTTTTTATTATATAATCGATTTGAAAGGTGGATGAATCATAAATTGTAGTTACTTTGTACTATTGATTTAAAAAATAGCTGTAAAAATCGCTGTAGAAATCTCATTGCGGTAGCAAGTGGTGTTCCTCAAGGATGTTTAATTGAATCACGTCTATTCATTCTGTACATGACTGTGCTCATAGTCACATTACAGTAATGTTAGCAAAGTCCTAAGTAAATGTAGAAAACACAGGTACGCTCTAGTACTCTTGAAACGAATCACTTCCATTTATGTTCCCCTAGGAGCGTTCACCAGGATCATTTTGTCCGATAGTGATTACGCATGCCCACAATTCATCTCCATACTCTTCGACCTCGACAACAAAATCGAATTTCTGTCTAGAAGATGTCACCAAATTATTAGTCATGTCGACGAAATTTGAAAACTCTGGCCAGCGTCACAAACGGTTTGCACTCAAATGTTGACAAACAGAGGCACAAAAGAAAGGCCATCTTTGTATCTGCTCTGTCTTATACCACTAAAATTACTCCAGTTCAGGCATTTCAATATAGAGTGTGCAAAATCGAATAGTCACCAAAACCAATTCCAGATCCACATGACTATACACTGTAAAATTATTCCCCGTATATTGTTTTGTCATATTTCTCAATTTTTTGCATAATCTTTCCTTTACATTTACCATATTACTTCTCAGATCAGTCTCTTTTTCAATTTATTCACAGTTTAAGTTTGTATTTGTTTTTGTTAGTCTGTTTGTTATCGTTTATTTGTATTTAATTGTAAAACTATAATTTCTCGCGGCTCTCAGTGATATTAAGCGTTTCTTCTTCTTCTTCTTTCGTCCCCATTCTTCAGAGTTGCATTCAAGGTAAGATTTATCATCAGTCAATCAAAATATGGACTAAATTTATTTTTCAACGTTATCACATGTCAAATGAGTCCTGTCCCTATCAAAAGAGCCTGATATATAGCGAAAAATAATAGAAAATAGTTATTTCTGAATGGACAGTCGTTTCTGCACAGAGTCGTGACCTTTTGGTGATGGACGGAGGAGGAAATCTTTCTGTTGCACTGGAGGAGAGGATTGAGGAAGCACATGAGAAGAGTTCTATTGTGGTGTGTGCAGTGTGATATGTATATGATCTAATATCATTTATGGTTTAATTGTAGAGGGTTTCTGGATACGTCTTTGAGGAGATACCTGAAGAAGGCAGACGTTCTGTCTATGCTGAAGTTTGCAGAAGATTGTGCTGAGGGGATGGTGGAAGATAGCGCATGAATTACCGGAAAGTTTCACAGATCGAGCCAGGCATAAGTTGCTGAGAGACAAACTGCAACACATTAATCTATTTAGCTGTTGCGGGCCCACCATGTCGAGAGATCCTGAACGTAATGGGTCAAATTCTCATCATCGAAGTAGGACCTTCTGTTGATGATTGCAGTGGTCAGAATCACAATGCGTGTTTTATTGTACTCGTATATTCATATCTCTTATAGTGTTTGATGCCTACAAAGAGTGTGAAAATATTTTTTATCATTCCGTACAATATATATATGACGGCATGGTGATTCAGCTTTCTAAAACTCAATAATAGCGAAAATCTTTTCTCAATATTTTTCAATCATAAAATCATTAAAACTTTTTATGTTCTGCATAATAAACAAACTACAATTAATTTAGAGAATTTAAAAGAAAAATAATAGTAAAAAGAATAATTCAGTCTTGATTGCACAATAATTTAGTAAGATATTTTAAAACTGTTTTATTTGTAGTTGTTTTTAAGAGTAATCTTATCAATATATCACAAACTGAAAAACAACAGTTGTAATTAAATTCGCCAAAATAGTACATTTGTTTTCGTTCATATTACCTTCTTACACTTTTCTGCTGCAACTCACTGAAAATGAAAAATTTGCATAATTGGTTTAATTGAATGTATGGATAAATATTAAATAGAAATAAATTAATTTAAGAAATTCAAATTCACTTTAAACTATTATTTTAGAGACCGAATTTATTTAGATTTAACAACGTATCGATCGCGATTAGATATTTGGCTGAAATGTAAACCAATATATTTGTCTTGAAAGATGGAATGAGTATATTTTGGAGCAAAAATGATGATTAGAGGAAAATTCTCTAAATGTGTCACCCAGTCGGAAGAGTTATAATTATCCATTTTCAAGGAAATATTTCCCCTTCGCAAACTTCCTGACACCTGGACATCTAGTCTAGTTACTATTTTGGCTGTCTTTACTGCTACATAATGACTATCTCCGCACCGTATATAAAAAAGCGTCAAAAATGGATTAGCTGTAGACAATAATTTACACGTTCTGATCATTATTTCCAGCATACGTTTCGATTTTGATGTTCTCTCAGATTCATTTACACACGTACAAACAATATCAAAAAAATATTTCAAGGACAAAATTGAATGGATATCATACTCTTCTGAAACTGACAATTATGCTTAAGCAATTTACTGTAATTTTTATTATTTTATTTATTCTCATTCTTGTAGACGACACTACTTTGATTGCAGAGTAAAAAATAAAAACTTCAAGAGGTGCTAAACAAAGTAGTTTGATGACAGAGGAAGAAAGAAACTATCTAAAAATTGCAAATGGACAGTACGCATAGTTATCAGTAAAAAGAAAACAGCGCCAAAGTGTAAAATAAGAATTGGTGACACCTTTATAAATCAGGTAGAGAAGTCCATCTACATTGGCACCAGGATAACCAAAGACGGTAATTGTGAGGTTGAAAATTAGTAAAGGTGTTTTGGTATAGCAAATGATGCACTTGGAAAACTGCGGAGAATCCTTGAAGATAGTCAGTTAAAAAATCAGAATACTGAAGTGTTACGCAATATCGATCCTTAAATATCGTAGCAAGAGCTGGACCATCTCACACGATATGGAGAAAGGAATTGAAGCGGTAGAAATGTGGTTTCTTAAGAAGAGGAGAAAAAAATATCTTCGGCAGAGTGAGTGACGAACTAGGAAGTATTGAGAAGAGCAGAAACAAAACGAAACATTCTGAAAGCAATGCTTAAAGAACAGTTAGAATTTATTGGAAAAGAATGTATAATAAATATGGTTGTAACAGAAAAGGAAACGGAGGAAGATAAATATTAAGACATTGGCAGTCTGAGTAAATGGATGAACGTTTCAGATCAGGTAATGTTAGGAAAGACAAAAGATTGGAAGAGGCGGAAATGCACGATCACCAACCGATCTTGTTGAACATGACACTTCATGATGATGATGATGATAATTCATAAAACCAAAATAGAATAGCTTTTCGGTAAGGAGAAGATGTGCTATTAGGACTTTCACAATATTATAGCAATTTATATATTATACACGAGATTATGCACGGGTGTACATATCCCAGTGGAATATACATTTTTAGTAATTACGGTTAAGGCGATTCTAAGCCTCATGGTCGCCAGCACTACCTGGCAGATCTGGTATCAGACCAAACTAGCCCTTTCGGACCGCTAAACACTCGACTAACACAACTGCATTTAGGGACCAAAAATGTAATTGAGATCGATCTCTTCATTGCTAGAGCCGAAAGGCTGCTCTCCCGTTTCTGACGGGAACGAAGGGAATAATAACAACAACAACAAGCTACCTTCACTCCGACAGCCAATGGCTCTACCAACCGAGCCACTTTGTACCTATATGTAGAACTGTGCGGGTCAACCTGAAATCGTGCTTGAAATCACAAGAAACTAGCGTGGAAATCACAGCTTTTTAACGAGCCAAACATAGCGTGGGTAGAAAGAAGTTGTTTTCTTACTACTTTTGCGTTTATGCAATTTAATATAAAAAATGAAGAAAATCTGCCAACCCAGTAGTCAAGGCCTTGTCTCGAGAGATTTGTAATATATTATTTATTCATAATTTGTATAGTGTAGAGATAAGGATTCCAGACTTCATTGATGCAACAAACGGTTCTTTCATGTGAGTTAGTAGATCAATATCTAGGTACCTTCTAAGCATACTTCTGCTTCACAGGGAGATAGTCCAATTTGGTCCGATAGCTTTACTTATTTCGCCACTTATATACTGTACATGATCTATACATTATGTGTATGAGGGTTTGCGGGATCGGAGTGTGGTCAGATTTCTAAGATAACAGTAGACACATTTTGTTATGTTATTTTTCGATTAATCAATAAATGTATATCATGTGCATCTTCCAAAGCCTTTTCTAAAATCTTACATTCCCGAAGCGCTTGATATAATATAATTACAATTTCTATGCATATTTCATTAAGCCTGGCATTGCGGAATACATTGACGCAAGACTTTTGACAGCTTTTTAGACGTTTAAATTCTGACGATAGTAGTTTCCGTATAACTGAAACATTATCATAAAGGTAAAAATGATGAGAAATAAAGGATGAAACTGAAGGTGTAGTTTCTAGAAAAAACGCATTATTCTCTTTATGCCTTCGTCACCGCGATTGGTTGAACGGTTTAAACTCTGCCACGGAGAAGCATTCTGATGTTTCAAAATTTCCTTTGCAATAGCGTATCTGATGTTTATTCCGCATGGTGTCCGTGAACGTACCCGTTTCCGGTTTCTTCCAGATAAGTGTATCGGTGCACAATGTGTAAATTTCGTTGCGTCAATTTTGTGTTGTGATAGCCGTGTCAAATGGTCGGTTTATAGGAGACATGAACGACAAAGTTGAGCAGTCTTTGTGGGACAGTAGTGTGTTTAGAGTTCTCCCAAAAATTTGACGACTTCGATTTCCACAAGAGATGCACTCTACACTACCTGCTGGAAAGTTGCACTAATTTTCTCTCTCAAATATATCTACCTGTGTGTCGAAGAGAAATCGAGACAAATAAATGCTTGATAAAGCGCGATATATTGTGCACTGTGTGATTAATTAGCATCGAAGATTTTCAGGGGGGGTATGGGGAAGTGATGTGAAAGGCTAAATGATGAATTATTGCCTCTCTATCTGTTTCTCGTTTTCACACTCATTTATAAATCAGCAAAGTCTAATAATAGATCCAAAACAGTTTTACATCGCATAATTACTTTCCCTTTCACCGATATGACCTTTTGTCCCGAACTCAAATCATGCCGTAACTCAATTAATTTAAAGAAGAGAGAAATTGCAAATTATGACTGCTCTCTCTGGCCATCAGTTTCCTAATCGTTCAGATCTTAAAAGTCGTCAGCAAGAAGCTTGGAAGATAATCAATAATTATTGATTTTGGTTGAATGCGAAGGGAACTGTATTGTATAGATGTACGTATTTTCTGTTTACGACTATTTACCGACTCAAATAAGCTTATTTTCATGATACTTATTATCTACATTTTGTATTTTCTTTATTTTTATCTTTCTTACTTTCTCTTTGATATAACTTATTTTTCCTCTTTCTCCTAATATCTTTGCGTCTGGTCATATTATTTTACCTTCATTCCTTTAATTATTCTGAGCATTCGCATTTATTTGTTCTTTCCAACAGTCTCCAACCTTTGCCAAATAATGTATATCGGGACAGATCTCACTACACTTTCATACAATTTAATTTTGAGTCTTCTTGGCATTTTCGTGTTAACTCATCTGCTCCATTTTCATCCGCCTTCTCCATGTTAGTATGACTGCTAGGATGTCCGTGAACAACATTCCCATGGTAGCCCGCATTTGAGCTCCGCACTGATGACATCTAGTACCACAACAACAAGAAATGAGCTGAGCCCTGAGGTTTAATTGATGCTGAGAGATAGAGAGAATACTGCACGGACCTTTACAATTATAAAACAAATAACATACAATTCAGTCCTGAGTACTATCGATGAAGAAGATAAAGAGGAGGAGAAGGAGGAACCACCAATATTTTAAGATCTGAAGTAGAAGAAGCTATAAGAAGACTGAAAACGAATAAGTCACCAGGAAATGATAACGTCCGAGCAGAATTATTAATAGATGGAGAAGACACAGTGAACCTATTGTATAAGAGGGGGTGTTCTCCGAGGGAATTCCCACGGAACTCCACGTTCTATGGCCTGATTGGCTGCTATAAATAGATCGACGTCATCGGGAATCGCCAATCTATTTTTAGGTGAGTTAGATACGATGGAATACATACTACTCATATGTCTTAGAACCGCTTCATGGCCATCACAATGGACAGAATCCATACTCATCCCACTTCCAATGAAACAAACAAGCAAGAAATCCACTAATCATATAACAACAAGTTTGCTTAGGCATGCTAGCAAAGTACTTCTGAAAATAATTCAGAACATAATCTCTACATGAATTGAAGCGGTTTTAAGCGAGACTCAAGCAAGCTTCCAAGAGGGAAGAAGCACTGTAGGGGATTACAGGGAATTGTTACCTCAACATTTCGGAGGCAGATGGGCAAATTGAATACAAATGAACAATACCAATTACACCTTAATTCATTTAACTGATCTCCCCATTTGGGGGCTCAATTAATCAAATCGTTGGTTATCACTTCGCACAATACAAAACGCCATTGATCAGACAAAGGGATTGCTACCAGACTGTATACGTATGTTTTGCTGTTTGCACGACACGGGCGTTTTCTACCGTACTAGAGACTTGCCAGCACATAAAACATAATTAGCTGGAAATAAATTTCTCCGACTAGAAAACCTTTTTCATATATCACAAAGAAATTCGCTAAGTCTATAAAACCAAAAGCGAAGTTCAAACTCAGTCTCTGTGTCTATCTGAGGAAAAATAACGACCTTTTTGACGCTGAAAAACAGAAAAATAGCGTTCGCGTATAGCTATTTTAGACAGTGCAGAGAAAAAAATATATTTACTCTTGCATCTACATAACTACACCTTTTTAGCTTTTCATTCAAATATATTAACTTTGCATTATTTCAATTTTCAGGTATGTTAACTTTTAATTCAGACTGAGTGAATAACTATAAGCAACAAGTAGGATTACCTCCGGACCGGAGAAGAGACCTGACGACGACGAATCCTATCTATAATAAGGAATTTGAATTCTGTAGTACAGTATATTGATTTAGCATCGCAGCAATCTCCATTCTGCTAGTTGATTCATTTCGCATTGCAATAATAGCTTACTCTACAGAATTAAAATTTATCAATAGGCTACTGCAGAATTCTAATTCCTGCAGCATATTGATTTAGCATCGCATGTTTTTTGGGGGTATTTTCTGTTGTGGGCCTCTCAATTAGAAATTTTGCATCTCGTGGCTATTTGTCCCATGTTACCCATTGGCGTAGCATTTTTTTTAGTCATCAAGCATGCAAATCCGTCAAGAGAGTTGGGAGAAAATACCGGTCAGGCATACATACATATAGACATACCCACATTTATCTAATTATACAGTAGATAGGATTATGCTTACGTGTGTAGAATATAGGGTTATGAATAATGCTAAATATTTCTCCATAATACTTGATTGACACCTGATGTTTCGCATAAGGAGTTGATGACTGTTTTTTTAGGTGTGTGTAATATCTTCCACAAACTGGAATATCGATTAGGGAAATATTTTTTGGTTATTTGAAAGTTGACGATAACTACTGGAGAGGGCCTTTTAAGTATTTTTTAACAAGTTTAAAAGTCTCAATTTAAACGACTGTCCTATGACAATGGCTCCTCAAACATGAAACGGAAGAATTGTGCGTTACAAGTTCGTTTGCTTACCATAAATAATAAAGCTTTGTACATGCCTTCTGTTGCCAATTCTATTAACCTTGTCGTAGCCGATTGTGCCAAGTCATCCGTAGCAACAGTCACGTTTTTTGGAGTTCTTTCAAGGTTATTTGCTCTCTTTTCGGCATCATGTGCAAAGTGGTCTCTACTTGAGCTGCATGAGCCCATTTCAGTTAATAGTCGCACTCAGACACCAGGTGCGAGAGCAGAATTAACTGCATGAAGCCCCTCCGATTCCATCTTAAAGAAATACACACTGCTTTAGATGCTCTTGAAGATAGTGCGATAAAGAAGAAAGATGGCTCCACTCTCAGAGAAGTGATGTCAGCCTTTATGTATTGCCCAGCGAAATTGACGCAACGGTTGATTTCCTACAAAGGTACCGAGACAATGGGTTCAGTTCTCTGTGTGTGGATGCTCGAGAGATCGCAGAAAACATGGATGTAGAACGGGTGTTTCCATCATTATGATCCAGACGCAAAAGAACATTGTTTGAATACGAAGCAGGTGATGCGGGAGCCGATCTCTCGGAAGAACAAAAATTTAAAGTAAATTTATTTAATGTTCTTCTAGATCAAACAATTTTGTCATCGACAGAGCATTTTGATCAGATGCGTTTGTTTTTTTACTATTTTTGGATTTTTATACAGCGCCAAAGACTTGATTCGCCTTCACGATGCTGACAAAATTAAGCTTCATTGTGACAATTTTGAGGCTAAGATGGGTGGTATTGATTCTGGTGATTTGCAGTTGGAGATAAAGCGGTTTGTTTCAGTGCTTCGCAGTGATGATGGTGTATCCTTAAAAACGCCTAAGGATTTCCTTAATCATCTATATGAAAGTGGACTGCAGGAAAATTACCCTAATCTGACAATTGCTCTTCGAGTGCTTGTGCTTCTCACCATTCCCGTTTCAGTAGCGAGCGCGGAACGTACGTTTAGTAAGCTGAAGCTCATTAAAACCTTTCATCGTTCCACCATGTCTGATGACCGACTCTCAGATTTAGCCATGATTTCAATTAAAAGTAAAACGGCACGTAAACTGAACTACAATGAGATCATTGAGACATTTGCTTCGGAAAAGGCTCGCCGTAAGCCATTTTGATTCACTGAGATACATAATGTTATATGTTACTGTCATGTTATATGAACATCATAGACAAAATGTTTTATAATTTTGTACTTTTTGATGAATTTTATTGTCCCGTTATATCGCTATACCTATAGAGTACATCCAAACAAGGATTTTTGCGACATTTTGTCTGAAACTGTATTTTGATATTTAGACATAATCTTTATTATTCAAAATTATTTCATTATATTTTTATCACTGTACCCATCTGTGCTTGCGGTGGAGTCTATAACAGGGCGTTTTATGACTTTCTATATTAAACTT
>JAUYWV010095944.1:0-14092 GCA_032274565.1 Nematoplana nigrocapitula
GGGTTAGACTCTGCAGGTATTTACGAACCCACTCAATCACAATCTCAAAAATGTTTTAAATACTCCATGGCAATGTATCATGTCAGACTGCTATCATAACAGCGCTAAGGACGGCCAAAGAGTACCTGAAAAACATTGTTGGTATCCTTGGATAGTCAAAGGCATCTTCCAGCTCTGGTGGCAAATATTAATAATAATAATAATAAAATTAAAATTAAATAATAAAAAAGAACCCAACGATTTGTCCTTTTTGTCTGTCCAAATCACTCGCAAGTCTTCAATATGCCCACACTTCCAATGCGCCTATTCTCTTGCCCATCGTTCAAGTGGTTGCCGACATTACTGCTCTTCCAGATTGTAGCTATTCCTTGAATGCGTTCCGAGCCATTGCCAACCTTCTCTATATTTCTTGACTACTACTTCCATTGGTGTGTATTGTTGATCCCAGGTAGACAAATTCATTGACTTCTTTCAAATCGGTATAATCCAGTTTAATGCTACTAACTGAAGTCTGACCTGTTCTTATCAATTACCAGTACTTTCGTCTTCCTGGCATAGAGTAGTAGGCATCTACCTGAACTGGATTGTTTTGTGCGGTCAAACATGTTTATAGATCACTTCTACTGCTATTTAACAGAGTTGTGTCATCTGCGAACCGCAACTTACAATACTGTATTTATCCTTCTGCCGCCTGTCTTCAGTCCCTCAGATATACAGTATGCCCTTCACTCAAAATCGTCCTCAGGATATCTTCTACATAGATGTTGTTGTTGCGGTCACGCATCAGATTCTGGCAGGGTAGTCTGATTTAAACCCAAATGGTCTCTGTTGACTGCCACCCAACTACACAGGGATCAGATTGTTTAACCTACTCAGGCCCAACCAGATATCTGCGCTATCAACACCTTCTGACCAGGTGCAGCCGGTTCGGTGGGCTCTTCGCACCATCTCAGAGAGACAGCCCAGGGATCGCCTGTGCGTCGAGGCACGAGCGGCGGCCCACCACAGATCCCGCAAAGTGAGAAATGGTCAAATGAGGGCCAGACTCTGCAGGAATTAACAACCACATCTCATTGATGTATAAAATACTCCACGGCATTATAAAATGTCATACTATAATCAGAACAGCGCCAAGCATCATTTAATATTGCCTATTTGCTTATCAAGAGATACGCTGTCGCTGAGAAGCTTCAGCGGCTCATTCTGGGCAATCTAGCAATGTAAAGTTGGTGGTCATACGCAGACAGCTTTTAAGACAGGAAACATCAGTACTTTGTGGCTCGTAAAAATTGCTGGATTCCATTTGTCACAGCGTATTGCCAGACTATGCCTCGCTAAAAACTGCAATGACGAAATCATTATGTATTCAATGACTATTGGGGGGGGACCATTTGTATGAGCGTCCCCCCCCCCAACCAGACAATCAGACACGGCATGAATTCAAACATATATGTCTTTCAAATGCTGATATGCTGTAGCAATCGACTTTCAGAGTTCAAATATCTTGTTCTGTAGTATATTGATTTAACATTGCTTCGTTGAGAAAAAATAAGTTAAAAAATCTAACAATAAATCGATAATAGGGAATGCAATGTGATTGGTCAATAGTGACTTCACTGCGGTGTGAGGTGTTCTTTAACTCCTTAATTTTTACTTGAGATCGCATATCAGGAACAAGTATAAAATGACAAAGATTTGGTAGTCTTAAAATGGTCTGAGTAGACCCTAAAAACGGAACCTATGGCCTCCATAGGGATGGAAATTAATAAAAACAGCGTATATTGTGCCCAGCCACTTAAAGAGTGCCTACCGAACATTATAGGAGATACCGAACACTCACGAACATTCAGGCAGACCCACAAACAATTAATTTTGCAACCTTTCCATGTTATCACATACCGAGAAAAAACTATTGCTGTCTCTTTATAAGAAGATGCCAGGTGTGTTTATCTATCATGCCTACGACGAAACAGAGCTTCCACTTAGTGTCATATTTGAGTAAAAACCATAGAAATCGGATTGTTTAAATGTATGAACATTAGCTATAAATAGCTCTTACTATACACGGTTTGATTTCTATGGTAAAAAGTATTTTTCATTTTGAATAACTGTCTCTCATTTTTTGAAAATATCCCACGTGACTGCTTATTCGTAATAGAGTTTATTGGGAAGATAAATTGTTGACGAAAGAATGAGGAAAATTACGTAATACAAGGGAAAATGAACCCCTGATTAGGTCATGCTTGATAAGACACTATTTGTGATTAATCTCGACGTCTTCGACTCCTTCTTGCATCCTTCCTGGCTTTCCTGTTAATTTCCTCACCCAGTTTGGAGAGAACAAACAATTGCTGCCTCTGGTTGCCACATATATACCTACCTGCGTGTGCAATAACCGCGGTAAATTTGTCTCCGGCTTACTGCTTGCTGTTCGACCAATCAGAACGAGTTGTTGTGTTGGATTGTCATGGTTACCTGAGCGAGTAGTTATCTGCTTCGCCAGTGCTCCCGCTTCCCTCGGATGGTTTTTCATCTTTTCTCCTCCTTTGTACGTACGTGTCTACAACGGCGCATTGAAGTGCAGATATGTCCTACTGCTGAAATTTCCAGGGCATTTCAAATCCAATCCCGGTTTTTGTATTTCTTGTTCGCGATATCGTGAAAATTTACTTCTATTCCTGTGTAACTTTGCTGTGTTACGAATATGGGTGCCTATGCTAAACTAACAGGTAAAAGCACATTTGTTGTTGTTATTATTTCGAATAGTACAGAATCTTGTAAAACGATGTCTGATTTTTCTTGCGTACTAGAGAGACTTTCGCTTATGATAGTTTTATATGTACTTTCTTACAATTATGTACCCCAGTGTCGAACTATTTATTTGATTAGTTGAATTAAGTATTTACGAATCTAATTAATGTTAAAAGAGGCCTTCTTACATAATAAATCTCTGCAGCCTACCTTAAAATTCCAAATTTTCGGTTCTATATCACAATTACTTTTGTAATTTGGTATATACAGTATTTATCGTTTTGTATTGTCTCTAAATTTTCTTTACTAGTAGGACAAAGTCTAGATTGTGAAGAAAGCTGCATATAAGGGACTTTTCACGGCTAATCTCATCGATGGCCTATTAAGATTTGTTAAAAAGATAGTTAGCAAAGTAATAGAAATCTAGCCTCGGAATGTGTTGACATGAGAGGCTTCCCAAAACTAATTGTTTATCTGCCTGTTTGTGTTCGCTAGCTCCTCCTAAACCATCAATAGGAGAGAGCTATATTTTTGGGTACCCACTCTTTGAATGACATAGCAGGGCATGCACTATGTGATTTTTTTTTATCTGTATGGGGGCCACAGGTTCCGTTTTAATGGTCCGTTTTAGGCCCGTCGGAGACTACCAAACTGTACGTCAATTTTATACTTGTTCTTAATATTCAATGTTAATGGAATTTCGTAGAGATAAAGAACAGCTTACGTCGCAGTGAAATCATCACTGACTACAGTTATACACTGTATTGTATTTCCCATTATTAGTTTATTGATCGATTTGTTGTAACACATTATACGCATTATCTCCAAATCTATATTACTAATTTGAACAAAATTTACCACATTTGTACATAACTAAATCATTAAACTGCACAGCATTCCAGAACAATCGATCATTAATACCGAAGAATTAATCATTTTCTAATTATTGATTAATTTGTTAATTAAGGAATATAGAAATTGAATTACATTGAAATTATAACGTTGATACTGTGATTGTAATTCGCGACAAAATGCCAAAGTATAAAGAAAATCAACTGTTGGCTCCGAGTTACCGGCTGCCATGAAAATGAGAAAGCATCGAAACGAAGAAACGACACAACGCACTGTCTTAAAAGCAACCGCGCGTCAACATCCTGCCCACGCGACTGCGAAATCCCAGCACAGCGCACTTAAAAAGGCTGGGCACAATATCGCTATGTTTTGATAAATTTTCATTTCAAGGTTTTTTTTAGGGTCTTTTAAGACTATCACACTTTGCTTCATCTTCTACCTGTTCTTAAAATGAAAATTTAAGGAGTTAGATAACTCCTCATGCCGCAGTTAATCACCACTGACCAGTCACATTGCATTACCCATTATTGATTTATTGATTAATTTGTTAATTTATTTTTCTCAACAAAGTAATGCTAGTTATTATAATACAGAATAAGAAATTTTTAATTTTGCAGTAGCCGATTGCTGCAATGCTACATCAATATGGTGCACAATACGACTTCTAAGGTTGAACTGGAATCTGACAGCTGTTTTTTCCAATATGTTTTTGTTATGTTGATCGATGGTAGTGGGTAGCACTTTGATGCATGATTGTGTTATACCCGTATAAGGCGTGGTTACTACGCCGAAGCAAATTCATTTTCAAAATGATAAGACAATTTTTTTCAGTATTTTTGTATTTGAAATAACACATGGTTTGATTTAACTATTATATATCAGATTTTGTTCTAATTGTAAATATTTTCATTTAATCGTCGTGGTCGATGAATAAAAGGTAAAAGGTACTCAGAAGAGAGAGGATCAAAACGCTGAAATGTTCTCGTAGATGAAGTTTATAGCTAACGCAATTCATATTGAACAGATAGTCGAAATAGATCACTCGTTATTGCCAGGTAAAACCCATATAACCATAACGAAACTCAATATAAAATAATTAGTTTACTCAGCGAGGCAGTAACTTTACCATTAGAACTATGGTTGTCTGACGCTTCGTTTGGCGGATATTCTAGTTTCTTCTGGAAACAACCTTTCTCCTACTATTTTGCTTAAATGTATCATTTACTATATCATCGGAATGTGAAACAATGGCGAGCTTGCGAAAATTAATTGTCTTTTTGTGTGTGTTCGCGCCATCTCCTCCTAGACTATCAATCGCAGAGAGGTGAAATTTTCGGAGACCATCCTTTTCATGGCTAGGCACAACATGCGCGATGTTTTGATTAATTTTCCTCCATATTGGGTACCACAGGTTCCTTTTAAGGGTGTGTTTTAGACCTTTTTGAGACTACCAAAACTTTACGTCATTTTTATACCTGTTCTTGTCTATGCGATGTCAAGAAAATTTCGTGGAGTTAATGAGCACCTTACAACGCAGTGAAATCACCACCCACCAATCAATCATATTGCATTCCCATTATTGATTTATTAATCGATGTGTTATAACACATTTTGCGCAATATCTCCAAATTTGCATAAATGACAAAATGATAAAATCTGACACATTCTATATGACGTAATCATGAAACATATTGCAGAAGACCAGAAAAATCGATTTATTGATTAATATGTTAACTTATTTTTTCTTATAAAGAATCATTAATTATTACATTCCCATTAAATCTACCAACCAGTCAATCTCAAATTTATATTAAAAAGAAAAGAACTAATGTTTCCATGGAAAGGCAGACAACAATTGAATTGCACCTTTATTCTTTGGTTACATTTCCAACTAGCACACGCGTTTTACATTGTACACAAACTTTTGAGTTTTATTTGAATATTGTATAATCACTTGATGACGAAACATCGTTTCGACAGAAACTTAGGTTATATTAGATGATTTAAGCTCTATATTTTTATCTGCTCTTTACATTTGCTCTAGATTGTTTAGGTCCAATTAAAAGGCCTATGCCAACCAAACGCGACGCGACAGAGCGAAAGTGAAGTTGAAAATTTATGCTTTTGTGCTGCGCGGTGCGACGAAAATCGATATGAATTAATCAGGCGATTCTGGTTGTTTGCAGAAATAATCAATGCCTTCTTTTCTCTAAGTCATTGAATCACTGCGCGTCGCGGTTGGTATAGGCATAGGTCTTTCAGTATCTCTTACTCGTCCAGAAAAGCATAAAATAATATACCTATAATACGTTCTGTATGAATTCGTCAATTATACTAAAGTAAAATAGCGTGAAATGAGAACTATATGATATTCGCTTTGAACTATTATCCAGGAGAGCGGAGGGAATCTGCGACTATTGATTTGTTTGGTGGATCTTAAGTTTTCTACGAAAATTCATATAAATTTTGGTCCAACAAGGGAAGCAAGGCTAAACAGAGAAAAGTTAAATGATCAAATAGTTCCGAATGAGATACAGAAATACATATTACTCTTTTGTCTCGTTGTAGCTATCCCTGAGGAGGGGCACAACTCAACATCACTCAGTGGGGCAGGAGGAGGTTATAACAATTTGAACGACAACTCCCAAATGGACCATCAGGAGAGATCATCCTCCACGATGGACCGACCCAATTCCGCCAGACAACCATCTACCGGTGAGTATGCGTGAGTCGCGATGCCTATGATAATAATCTCAAACTGGTCGTTTATTAGTTGACTATTACGCATTATTTCTGTTCTTTTCTTATAGACATTATTATTATTTATTTTCTCCGATAAATATATTTTCCCATATATCAATTTTTGTTTAGCTTTTACAATCTACAGTATATAATTTAGTCGTAATATTTGTATATTTCATCGATTTCTCAACAAAAATAAATATCGCAGTAGTTTAGCGCCTGTTTGTGTTTCGTGGCGTATTAATGAATTCATAGGAGATTAGAGTAACAACAATTGCCTATTCAACAAATTTATTAATCAGCCAAATAAATTTGAACCCGTTTAAGATAATTATGATGAAATATGTATGTTTACTCTACCTAACAGTGACTATCCGATTTTCGTATACTGTAGACCATTATAATTGGTGGTCTTGTGAATATGTACTATATGAGCAAATGTTTTTCGTTGAAATGCATTTTAACCAATCATTACATTATTAGTTTTGTGTAGAAAATAAAATATCAGCATTTTATATCAATATTTACGAAGACTACATAATTCTATTCTGAAATTTATATATACATATTCTAGAAATTCCTGCCATTTACGCGTATTTCTATGATGGACTATAACTTGGTTTCATGTATCACTGTTTATTTATAAAATGCTCACTTGCAAACTTATATCTTATTTAGTATTGCTGTATTTGTATCATCATCATCATTATCATTAAGTGTCCAACAATGACGTTGGCGATCATGGATTTCTACCTCTTCCGAACTTTTGCCGTTTCTAGCACTACCTGATCTGACACACTCATCTGTTTATTCAGACTGCCAATGGATGCTAATCTTTTCTTTTCTCTGCTTCTTTATTCCGTCGATCTTACCAGTCAAAACAAACCAGATTTTCTATACCTTCTTTTCTCATTACATGTCCACGAATTTCTAGCTATCTTTACAAATTATTTTCACAATGTTTCGTTTTGCTTCTGCTCTGCTCAATATACAGTACTTCCTCGTTTGTCACGCGCTCTGTCCAAGGTATTCTCCTCTTCCTCCAAAGAAACCACATCTCTATACCGCTTCAATTCGTTTCTCCATTTCTTGTGAGATGGTCCACCACTCACCCACCATATGGTGCATTTATATGTTTATCATGTACTGTATTACTATTTGGACATATACGTCATATTTTATGTTTTCAGGTAGCCGCATGTAGCCAGATATTGTTTATTTTTTTCTGCCTGTTTAGCGGTTGTGCTATAGCCATCGAGCGAGCAGGCGGGCTTATCCAGATTAGTTCACACTATATATTCCCCGTCTTTGTTTTCAGTAATGGATTATCTGGATTTGATTGAAGGTATAGAGCACCGCGTGGCGTGGTAGCCCAGTTTAACTGTTCTGCTTTTCCCATTAAATTGATTTTAGTTTTTGCCTTTACTCTCGTTATTCTGTTGCACACCGCTTTGAGCTTTCGCTAATTGTTATAATTATATACATACAGTTCAGTAGGTTGATGCGTTTATCAGAAATGCTCGTTTTAAAATTGTCAGTTGCATGGGTTGTTGACCGGCTTTCTATATAACATTGTAAATATATACCAATTCTATTTTTCAGTTTGTTATCGTAACTTCTTGACATTTCCTTACCACCTTATTCTATCCTTTATCTCTATTTTAAATTTATTTTGATTGTTTTCTCCTATATAGAACTTTTCTAGAGTTTATTGCTTGTGCTCTGAGTGTAAACACTTTAAAAGGAATTAATCAAGTTTTCACCATTTTACTCTTACAGGTATTGCTGTAATACCTTACAGATTATACTAACCAGTGCGCAATTTCATTGTATATATGAATCCACGATGGGGCACTCAACAATTCAAACTCCAGTTTTCCATTTTATGTAGTTCGTGAATGAAGTCAAGTGTCTAATTTACTAGATATCCGGTACAGTCTTGCATTTCCTTCAACTCGCATTACTTTTTACGTGAATGTGATGATCACAGATTTCTGTCTTATAATTCATATACTAGCAGTCCGTGACGTTCCATTTCAAATGCTTTCATTTAGCATTGCTTTGTGCTTATGTCATAAATAAATACATTAAGCAATGATAATTTTTCCCATACAGACATCGTGTATATAGGCAGAGGTGGGGCCGCAGTAGAGCTTTCCCTGAAATAAAATAACACAACGGTATTATGGCGTGGATCTTTACTGGTAGTTCCGGTTAACCGTATTTAAACACTTTACTTCCATTAGATTTATCTATATAATAGTATAATATTCTGTGTAAGAGTGTTGGTTCGCCATTGTAATGTTTTTAAATGTTGAACATGTCTAAATATAATTATATACATACATACTAAGAAAGCTGAAGGAATAGTGTCATAATTTACGGAAAAAGTCCGTAATAATTCCAGTTGATCGAATAATAGTACACTAGTTCCGTCCGTTATGATTGAATATAATCTGTTCAAATTGATTAAGAGTAGTATTTTATTTACATTACTTAGAAATTATATCAGTCTACTGTTTAGGAACTTATTAAGGTAACATGCTGCATCAGTGGAAGAAACCTGTAATTTGGCGTATCAGATTATTTGAAAATTATAACGCCTTATATACTGTTAGGACGTTCAAAGTTCAAAATTGTGTCGGCTAAGTTAAGTAAAAATATTTATGACGGATATTATTAGAATGGTAACCGACATATTTTCTTATGAGATTTCTTGATGTGTATTTCATTGTTATGTAAGATTTTTAGTAGCCATTTATAAGATGGCGAAGACGCCAAATTCAGTGGACTCTAAACCTACAAACATCAAAATTAATGTTTTCGTCTTTTATTGATTTTACAATTACTATCTTTGTTATATTGGGATCTCAACCAAGAAAGGAAAATTGCCTAATTGAAATTGGCTTCGAACAAAACGGTGACATACCTATATACATACACACAGACAGACCTTTTTATAGAGATTCAAGGATACATCTAATAACCACTTAACATCGAAATTTAAGGCGTCATGCCATGGTTGTCACACGAGTGGTATTTCTTTAAAAGTAAAAGTGTCTTTTAATACGCTATTTTTAAAAATCAGAACAATGATTATTCTATTCTATTATTGCTTGAAACATTTCTGCTAGCTTTAAGAACAGTCATCGCATTTTCCCAGTATATTCGGACTTATTCCTGTCATTCATTTGTCCTATTTTCAGTCATCTCATATTCCGTCTTCCCATTTATTCCATATAGTTTACTGTCTTGAAGAGAAATTGCAATTTTTTCTTCTATATTTTTCCTACACGACTTAGATGTATTCTTATATTTTACTGACCGGCGAAAAGTTGGATATTGGGACACGGCAGTCAGAAAATATAAATGGGTTGTCGTGCGGCTTGCATCCACTCTGCCTGAAATGAAATGGGGGAGAGAGAGAGAGAGAGTCGAGAAAAGAATCCCAGGTATACTTTGGTTGGCCTAATTGACAAGAAGAGCGAACGAGAGAAAAAGTGTGAGTACGATTTTGCTTCGCCCAAGAATCGCCATTCATTTGCACTGTCCTTTTTACCTGCATTTTATGCCGCTGTCTACGCGCGATCGATGATGTTCCCCGTTGTATGCCCTTGTGTATGGCAAACCTACCTCATCTCGAAGTATTTTCTCTTAGGTCGCCGCATACGGCACAGTGGATTTGCTGTCGGTAGGCAGATACAGCACTGGACAACCATGCGTATTTAGCAGTAGATCGGTCGATGGAAGGATGAAGGTAATGGAGGAATTCTTTTCAGTCCTTCTTTGGGGATTCAAGCGGAAATTTAATCGACTTTGCACGAATACACTACCTCGAGCAACTCATCCCGATGTATCGTTTTATCACAAGGGGCTGCATTAAATCTCGGACACTCAACCACCCTTTCTCACTCTCTCTCTCTCTCTCTCTCTTTCTCTCTCTCTCTCTCTCTCACACACAAACACACACACACACACACACACATCTCAGATTAGAGTGGAGATTGTTTTTATCCATGTCATTGAACTGATGTACACAACTCGTTTGGGTTTTTTGATATTTTACTCTAGTTTAACTAGAAATGGATCCAAACGGGTTGTTAGAATATGTGCGTGATTATACTGTAGCTTGCTGACTTCTTTCCGGTGACATTTCAAAATCAAAAGAGAATTCAGAAACCTTAATGACTTGCTTGATAGAGTCTGTAGATGAATAAAGAGGTATTGAATTCTAATTTTGGCAAAATTTATAACCGCAATTATAATTAAATATAGGATTACTGCGACACGTTGAAAAGTAGGTTTGTTCTTTATCCCGTGTATTATAATTATATAATTTTAAATTTTGGCGAGAGTAACGTTTTCTACAAAGTTTAATCAATTTCTATTCACTCATTGTTAGTTTCATTCAGTACTGCTTCGGTTGGTGTGCTCTTAAGACCTGCAATAAATCTGACTGCTTTCAATTTTACTCGTTCAAGTGTGTTCACTTCTATTTCGCTTAACCATGTAAAACCGGCGCTCGCGCCATATTCGATCACTGATCTCACTAGCGCTATGTACAGTGCGTACTTCTCAGCAGATCTTTATTGTATCCCCTGTGAGATTTCTGATGTGGTTGCTTATTTTTCTGACTACTTATTATCACTTTTTTTATTTGTTCACTGCTGAGAAGTGACTGCACATTTCTCTGCATTAAGCAATATAAGCCATTCCCGACTCCACTCGTCCACTCTATATAGTAGACTTCCTGTGCCCGCTTCCTTGACTCTGCAAGGTTTCTATCTGATGCCCAGACCGCTATGTCGTCCGCAAACAAACTGATGTGTATTCCTTCTGGTAATACTTTCATGACACCGTTGATAGATATCAGGAATAATAAGGGTAATAGCAGCGCCCCTTGAAGGAGTTCTTGTTTCAGTTTTCGATGTACCCCTTGCTCCTTGGATCCATCAAATGATTTTCGTTCTAACACCCATCCATGCGGGTGAGTTTGAGTGTCAGACCATCTTTCTGTTTTATGATTTGACCTAAACTATTATTGAAAGGACCGTTTTCTTTGATGGAAGCATTACTAATGACCTGAGACAGTTTCAAGAGTTGATGCTCAGCAGCTAATCTATTCACCCTGAACCCTGCTTGCATCTGAGTGAAGGGGCCGCTTGTTAATAACTCTTTTCATAATGAAAATATGAACAAATAACATTTGGTCACTTGTGTATTTAGAAGTAAAAGTCACAAAATAATTTGTAATAAACGTTTGAAATTGTATTCTGGCTTTTACTTCTCAACTCTTTCCATAGTTCCCCCCAGAGATGAACTTAAGCTCGGGTCTATATGGGAAAATTCTTGGGTTTATGGTTTTTAATTATAGAGGTGGCCTCTTCCATTTTGAGGTACCCGGGTTTGAGGGAAAGACATTGAATATTGTCGTAGTTGGACCCTGACGCCCCTAATCAGCTTGTTGGTGCGGACAAGTGGTCGGACATCAAACAGGGGTATAAATGCTATTATCTTCATTATTTCTATATGCCGTATCTGGTGGATTATATTGGCACAGTAATGAATTGAAAATTGTCTCATAGAGCTGACGACCCAGCTCCTGATATCGTCTAACTCTTCTGGGCCTATGTCGGCGCGGTTTGCCTCGAAAATATAGAAATATCTTACCAACCTGATTTACTGCTACTTTAGTACCATTTTTCAGCAGTATTTTTGCGCGTATACTTTCTCCTATTGACAACCATGGATATCGCCAGGGGTCGTATGCGACTCGATGGTACAAGGTGACAAGGTGATGTATATGTTAGAACAAATTTGCGAAATCAACAATTATGAATAATTGTTGAAAATTTAACTTATAAGTAACAATTATGCAAAATTGATCAACAATTAAATGCATAATTGTTAATTTCGCAAATTTGACTTAACATAATTATACAAGTATAGGATTACCCGTATAGCTTTCGTAATTGCAGCATCTGCTGCAGAATTCAAATTTATTGATTTAGCTTGGAATCAATCAGGCTATGCTGGAGAATTCAAATTCCTGAAGCATATTGATTTAGCATCGCAGCAAAAACATCGTTTTGGGGGGTATTTTCTGTTGTGAGCCTCTCATTTAAAAGTTTTTCATCTCGTGGCTATTTTTCCCATGTTACCCATTGTCGTAGCGTTCTTTTGAGTCATCAATCATGCAAATCTGTCAAGAGAGTTGGGAGAAAAATACCGGTCAGACATACCCACATACATACATTTCTCTAATTATAGATAGGATGTTAAATGTGACGAAGATATCATGGCGACTGCGTTGTTTGTATCTTTAGCAGTTTAGAAAAGTAACATTTTCTTCCAGACAACATTAATCCAGATTCTAGACGATCGTGTAAGAGAAAACCGTTGAAAAGAGCATTTCGCATTATGCGGTATGTCCAGTCAAAGTTTCAAATTACTAATGATATCGATTGTCACAATGTGACGGGTCTGGATAGATCTATAGAAAGCTCATAACAAATGGGGCTATTCATGGATCGAAGCTTCATAAATCCCTCTATAGGAAGTTAAAGTGAAAATATCCTCATTCTCGTAAACTAAAGGATGCTCGGAATAGTACATTATTTCACGAGTAATCACCAATGCGATCCAAAGGTCAATAGGTCAGTATAAGTCAAAAGTTAAATTATGGGTTATTTGAGTCAAAAACCTGATTATGGTGGAAACACGTTCTCTGTTGATGTTCCCCACATCAGTCCGTGGTGAGGTGTTCTTAGTTGCCGAAAAGCCTTCGCCGACAACCTGCCTATAATCTTCCGGTCTTGAGGTCAGATGTTGCATGGATAACTCTTTGAAGGTGTTCGTTCTTTCTTGTTCCAATCTGGGGCACCGAAGGAGGACATGTTCGATTGGCTCATCTTCTCCGCAGTTGGTGTTGCTGAAGGTTGTCGGCCACGGCTATTGGTCGGATAGTTTATGTCGGGGAGACAGTCAAATATCTCCATTGTCGTTCTGATGGTTCAGGGATTTTTGGTGAGCTAGAGCCTGGTTGGAACAGTAGTCGCACCATTGAATTGCTACTGGGACGATGAGATGACGATACGCCCCAAAACGGAGACAGTACCAACTCATTACCTGGGCTAGGAGCGTGGCATTTATTTTTCCCAGACCTTCCTCTATGTTTAATATTTCTTCTCACCGTGTATTTAAATGATAAAGCATCGATGGATAACAGTAGGGAAGAGTTTATTTTGCTTCTAGCATCACTGCATAGTTATCGTATCCCAGAAGGAACGTGGGCATAATTTGTTCAGTATGAAAGTTGAACATAAAGGACTTGGATGAGAAAAGTACGGCGGAAATACTTGATTTTTCTCTGTGCAGTGAAGAAGGTGAGTTGGAAGTCGAGGAGAACAAACGAATGGATCTAGAATACTACTGTGGTTACGCAAGATGAGAAAATGAGCAATGCAGTGAAAATGGCCATCACGAGAAAGGACCCCGAAACCGGACAATGCATCATTACGAGAAAGTCCCAGGGCCCCCAAACCAGCTAATTCATGATTATGAGAAAAGCCCAGGGCCCTGAAACCGGCTAATGCATCATCACGAGAAAGGCCCAGGGCCCCTAAACCAGCTAATTCATGATTACGAGAAAAGCCCAGAGCCCGAAACCGGCTAATTCATGATTATGAGAAAAGCCCAGGGCCCTGAAACCGGCTAATGCATCATCACGAGAAAGGCCCAGGGCCCC
>JAUYWV010095955.1:0-14088 GCA_032274565.1 Nematoplana nigrocapitula
TAACCCGAAACTGTCCTAAGTTCTAGAATTTACATTGTAAACATAGGAAATAAATAGTATTGTGCTAAATGAAGAGACGACCAAATTTCAGATTTCTGTGCGTGAGGCTGATCAGCTGTTATAGTGTAGAAAAACCGTAACCCGAAACTGTCCTAAGTTCTAGAATTTTCATTGTAAACATAGGAAATAAATAGTATAGTGCTAATATAAAATAAATTTAGCGTAACTCGAAACTCTATTTTACCTGTGCTAACTTAATACCTAGCACAGCGATATAGAACTTAGGATACTTTCGAGTTACACCCTAATCTCATTGTCTTTTCACTGTTTTAACTTAATGCAAAAGATAATAGAGCTTCATTCTAAGTCTCAAAAACGTCTCCTGGAAAAAATCTAATAATCTCCTGGAAATCTACTGGAATTTGATAATTGATTCTCAGTAGACACCCTGTACTAAGGCCATGGTTCAAAATTCACTTTTTATAAAATGATGAAGCCAAGGCCTACTGGGCTGCTGCCTAAGCCACGGCCTGCAGGAAAAAGTCAATGAGTTCCTTTTAAAGTGCACCAGTTTGCAAAGCGGGTATGTGAAAGGAGGGGGGTGCATGTACAAAAACTCTCTGGATGCCTTATTGGCTCACTCATTTATCTGTATCTTACTGTATAAAAGAAACACCATCAGAGTTCATGCTTCAGACTACATGAAGTCCATCATGCTGACGGTTCACGCATCTGATTAGCTGTTGTCGTCTTATGTATGCATTCATTTTGATATGAGATGCAATTTATACTTCTGCGCCAGCAACTTGACTCGGGGCAAGCCTAAATATTTCATTCAACTTTAGGCTGCGGCTCTAGGCATCATTTAACAAATCAGACAACTTCTAGGCCACGACCTAAATGTCAATTTTGCCATGCCTCCACTTAGGCGACATCTTAAAAATCCACTCAGTCTTCTTTAATAGGGACAAAGAGACATTTGAAATGTTCAAAGGTATTACTTAAATATTGTTGCATGTTTTAAAATTAATCTATCCAGTGAATAGAGGAGAAGTGTTGTACAGAACAAGAAAGTCAGAAATTTATATATTTATGAGCAATATTTACAAAGTAAATTAATTGATGTATTTAAATAAACATTTGTATTTAATGTGTTATTAATTATAATAAAATGTAATACAAAAACTTACTTAAAAATACATATTAAATGTTATTTCATAAACACCCAAGTTCCAACTAGATTTAAAATATGTTGAAGAGCTTGGTGATCAGTCAGTTATCCTATCACTTTGACTCCTGAAAATATTTGTGCAATTGTCTGACTACCCAAAAGTTAGCAAACACCTTTTGAATTTGAGAATAGTTCTGCTCCACCATTGACAATTCTCGAGATATAAAATAACTGGTCGTCCTTTCTGTTCCAGCATAGCACCCAAACCATACTCAAGAGCATCCACTGTCAGTTCTGATGGTGACCTGATCTCAAAGCTCTGTAGAACCTTTCCCTGAATAATTGCATTGTAGTGTTTACAGTGGGATGTCCCTTCGTGGCTGGGAATAACTGTATTGAAGCTGAATAGTTTTATTAATGAATACAAGCTGTTAAGACTATGTATAGAATGCCACATCGACGTATTTCAACAACAATCAACTGACCAACAACGTTACTGATTGGCCAGATATTTGATATATCCAAATAACTATTGTAAGTAATAATTCAAATCAAGAAGCGTACAACCAAACAGTAAGAAATAATTAAAATATAATATCTAGTAAGGTTACCACATGCATCCAAACGATTTTTGTAAGCTTTGTACATCTCTGTTGACAATGAGGTTAACCTATTGCTTCAGAGTCTGGAGAACGATCTTCTGACTTCACCTTGGTCACAACCTGCATTGGCAAACCTTGACACTCAGCCTTGCAGAATAATCATGTCTTCCACGTGTAATTTCCTCCACAAGAGTCACATGTCCAGCCAAACCTTGACTTGAGAACAGGAGCCTTGGAGACTGGTCCTTGGTATTTTAGCTTCCTCTCAGCAAACACTCAGTTTGAACACACACTGACCTCTCCATTTTAGAGTACCTGACTATTAAGGACTTGTGATGTCATCTCAATTGCCAAATTGACTTGATCCCAATACTTGAGTATCTGTTTTGCTGTCTGGTACATGAGATCATTGCCCTCACGCAGTAGCCTCTTCTAGACCTCTGTCATGAATACCTACATTTGAATTGCCAACTGATCCCTGAAGTTGTGCAATGTGCACAGGAGCCTGCTGCAACAGTTGTGGATAAAAGTGTATAGTGTCTCGCCTGTATTCCAGACCAGAGTGGGGAATTTTGCTCTCTAGACAATGAAGTTGCTTCCTAGATGTAGGTGGGCCATTAGAAGAGCTTGCAGATCTGTGACAGATTTCTTAGTTACAGCCTCAGGATACACCAGGTCCTTAAAAATTGTAGGCTTCCTTTCCAATAGAACCTAGATCACTGTCCTACTATCTTCTGTAATTCTCTCATTGGTGAGACAGAACAGTTAAAAACATTTGTGTTAGTTAGCCTCTAAGAGATTGAGTACTTCCAGTATCCTATCAGCCATTGTACTGTATTGTAGAAGCTGATTGCAAGTTTATAACAGCTCTGAAAGGTGGATAGTACTTACTCTATATGAAAAATCTGACTGGATATAGGATAATATCAGGTCCTATTGCAAGGCAGCTTTAGAACCTGAGTGATGTTAATCAGACCTTGAATAGAAGAATAATCAATCAGTCTATATAGCTGCATAATGCTTGCGAAACGAGATGGTCAAGTGGAGAGAAAAGAAGTGTAAGTGTAGTCTGAGAACTTTATTGAGCAAAATAATTTAAATCTGGCAGTTTATATAACATAGTGTCTGCAATGTTTACAAAGTGAATTAATTGATGTGTTTAAACAAACACTTGCATTCAATGTGTAGTTAATTACAGTAGAACATAATAAAATAACTATTAAATGTTATTTTGTAATCACCCAAGTTCCAACTACCACATGGATGGGAAACAGAAAACATTTTAGATTTATCAAAGTATGAATTCCTGTCACAGGGATCCATTAACACAAACCTGAAAAGGGGAACAGGAGCCTGAAAACAAATTTAAATAAAAAATGTGAAAATGTGAAGGCTTTAGCTGTGTTACTAGTTCATGTAACAGATATTGTGAGAAATCACTTGAACCAATGAGAAATTTCCAAGGAACTCTGATATAAAAATCATCAGTTAGTAAAATCTTCAAGCAAGATAAACTGAAGTGTTATCAAAGGATAAAGAATAATTTTCTCACTCCTCAATATCAGATGATATGCATGACTAAGTCCATTGTACTGGCTGGTCATTTTGGAGAGACAGATGTTTGGAAGAAAGTATGGTTTTCTGACAAGGCAAAGTTTTCACTATGAGCTTCTTTGAATTCTCAAATTGACAGAATTTACTGAAAACAGATATACCTAATGAGATTTATTGAAGGAAAACTGTAAATCAAAAGGGTCATAGAGATGAAACGTGTTCAGATATCGAGAATGTGATGCAACATGGACATGGTAACAAGATAGTGCAAAATCCCACACTGCCAGTGCTACTGTTGACTTCCTCCAAAATGCTACTCCATATTTCATTAAACCTGACAATTGGCCAGCAAAAAATCCAGACATAAACATAATGGATTATTGTATGTGGAGTTTTTTGCTGACGGAGACACAGATAAATCGTCACAATATAAGCACAATTGATGAACTGAAAGGAAGCCATTTCGAACACATGATTTTTCTTTGAATTTCTTGTAAATATCTAATAAAAATATTTCATCTAAATTTCCCGAGTTTTCTAATAACTGCTCTGTATATTTAACTAACAACTAATGTATCTATAGTTTTTCACTCAAACCTGTGTTTGTTTGGGCAGGGATTGTAAACATGTAAATTTTTCCTGAGTATGGAAATGAAAAGGTGTCTTAATAGGAGAGGAGTATACTGATTGGCTCACAGTATCAGTCGAAGCCTAATACCTTGTTACCTTGTTCCGTCAGGTCGCGTACGACCTCTGGCGACACCCATGACCAGTTTCCTCCACGCTCCTCGTCCCTCACTGCTGTTCGTAGTCTGGTAAGATTGAGTCCTGTCGCATATTTGACTTCATCCAGTCATCTTGTCCTTGGTCTGCCTTTTCTAGCCCCTCCTCGCATTACGTGTCCGAAGTATGACAGCTTTTGCTTCAGGACCATAGAGTCGAGGGAAAGAGTGGTACCCACTTGCTCCAGTATATAAGCATTTATCTTGCATTGCGTCCATGTGACCCTTAGCATCCTTCGCCAACACCACATTTCAAATGCTGCTGTTTTTTTCGTTCTTTCATCCGCGGTGTCCAGCCTTCACAAGCCGTTTCTTGGTTGTTTCCGTAATGTTGTTATCCTTCCAAATCTTGTGAATTCCCGCCACTTCTGATCTTCCTAGACTGATTTCGGCTTTGCAATCTCCATTCTGCTCAATTGATAAGGATGCCTTATTTCATCATTACTTTCAAACATGTTCTTCGAAATAAAGACCAGTGAACCTGCATATAGATTTATGGATGCTGTTATATATTGAGAAAAGAAGATTACCAACTTGGGTTTGCAGATGACATCGACTTATTAATGACCTGCATGAACTCACAATCAGTACAAGCACTGATTGGTCTTAACCAGCGTTCAATCCATTAAGATGTGAAATTAACATGAAAGAAATTAGGACAGAAAATGCTCACTCGTTAAGAAGAATTTTTCTATGCTAAGTCAATTTTGTCCCAATTGATATAAAATTAGTAGCAAAATCACAAAGGAAAGTATGCTAATTGTATCAGAGTGTTTACTTTAGTAAACCAATCTATAAAGATTCAGAATAATGTGCAAGCTCTGAGCAGTATCTCAAACACATATTTGATCATTTTACATCAAAGATCATCGTTCATATATTGCCATTGGAAGGGTCCATGGCGATCATTTAGGCATACACCATTTCAAATTATGACAAATTGAATGAAACATTTTCTGAGAGATGACAAATTGGAATGGACCACAACACTGCTCAATATCACCAATCAAGAAACCGTGCAGGAACAAGTTGTTGAAATATGGAAATATCCAGCATCATGTCTCACCTGGATACTTTGTGAAAAGCGAAAATAATCAAGTTAGATGAATAAAACACCGTTTGAAGAGAAAGTCAAAGCTTTTACAGAATTCTTCTCAACTTCAGCTGGAAACAAATAAACTAGTATGTTAAATGGAAACGGTTGGTGAAATATGTGCATGGGACTGGTTATAGTTTTACTGAGACAATTTTAATTGTTTGGCTACCACATTCGAAGAAGACAAGTGACATGAAAAATCAGTTAAATAAATTGAAAGGTGAGAGGAAGACAGAAGAGCCTGGATATATGACTTGAGGAATTGGAGTGGTCAAGACCGTGAGATTCAAAGAAAACCATTTCTATAGCTGAACCCACGGTCACTCTGTTTAAGGAAATCAGTAATGCTAATGATGTTGCTTTAGTTAAGACTACACTCCTCTTTGCCCCAAATTTGGGAAATCTAGAGTACACTACACAATTTCTTGTGGTGGTTGTGAAAATCTTTTTGCGTGTAGAAATCTGGTCGAATTCCTAATATGTGGTCAGTTTACTATATCCCTGGCCAGATTCCACAATTGACCTCTTTTGTCATTCGCCTATGGGTGGTCATCAAGAGAATTTAAGTAATTTTCATTTTATCTTTCCCAATATAAATGTGTAGGCCTGTTGGATTACGGATATCGTGGTATTCAGATCGATAATTCTAATCCTTTAAAACTTTATAGAGGTGTGGTTAAAGTTATCTTAATCTTCACGTCGAACCATCCAAATCAGTGTCTTTCTTCGCATTTCTTCTCACGATCTTGTGATTGTACTCGTTCTTTTTCAGTGTATAGATCGTGTAAAGCAAGACACTACTGTTGATAGAACCACAACAAAATACGTCAAACAAACATGTTACAGTCTGCCCACGATAGTCCGACACATGCCGTTCCCGGAACTTATATCGGATTATTGAATTTTGGCATAATTAGTATTATTATTATGTTTTCAGGTCATATTTAGACAATCTTTCATTAGGAAATACAATATTCTAATAATAACTTTCATACAGTAATACAGAGTGTTTGTTCTTAAAAAAGTCCGTGATAGGCTTTTGGGATGTACTGTGTAGTTGATTTGCAGGAAAAGGCCCTTATTAACATGGAGAAAATCTAAATGTTTAACATTGTACACGTCCATATGCTATTCCACGAATGAGGTTGCCCAAGGAATGCCGAAAGTCTCTGGTTGACATTGTCGGCGGCGGTTTGCTGTCGTCGGTTGGTTGATTGTATATACACTGATACCCACTGATAAGAAGCAGTGATTCCCAAAATTGACTGTCGGTGTCGGAAGTCTGAATTGTCGGACTAATGAGCACTTTTAAGTAAACATTGATTATTCGGTTCAGTGATGGCTGATTGTATTTCTATTCTTTTTAATGTAGGAGGATGAGGATTGGAATGATTTTGAAGAGCGCAAGGAAATCGACTTGACAAGTCTTCGTATTCGAAATATGGCCGAAATCACTCCAGATGTGCCTGAACCAAAGCCACCCAAAGCCGCTGCTGCTGCGGATAACGATCATCTGAGTGATGATGCCAACAGTGAACACAGTAATCGGGACCCATCAGCGAATGTATGGAACGTTTCCCAGGCACCACCGGTGGAAAAGGAGCCCGAAGAAGAGACAAGTGAGCTTGCTAGAAGTTTTGGTGTTTCGTTCACCTTTTTATACGAAAATCGTTTGTCAGACGTCTGTGAGACAAATGGTCCACGGATCATACTTTTAGGGATCATTTCTAAAGTATGTGTCGCCAGGACGCTAGCCATGTTAATCCTGGACGCACAACCGCGATGAGAAGACTCAGTGCCTCTTCCTGAACGTAAAGCGAATGTCAGTTGTTCCTCTACTGTGAGCTTGACTAGGATTATTCATAATTAACCGCTCCTCTTATTTGATCTGAAGAAGGTGTCTAGCAACCCTGTAGGACTAAAAGTAATACCTAACAAAGGGCGAAGGAGCTCTCTCGACCTAACGGCCATCTAGCTAGAGGTGGTGCCTCGATAAAAACACCTTGCAAAGCGAAACTGGGGCCTCCACTGCCGATTTTCTTTCTAGCCCCTTGCACACAGCCAAATAATGAAATTATTTCTCCATTCGGGTCCTGTATATTCAGATCTTCATCAACTCAGCTGCTGAGGATTGTTTCCGTTTTCTTTGTGCTAACTTTTAGACCTACTTTTTAAAAAATAGTTACCATAGTTAGTAGTTATTCAAACAGTTCATAGTTAAATCGACTTAGCTTTTCTTAAGTTTACGTTACATATCTAAGTGCTGCCATTATGACTGGATAGAAACCCTGCTACTGCTATCACCTTGCCTCTCTCTCTCTCTTCCGCTCCATGTCTAGCTGAGCCCGAGGTCGCCGAACCTGAAGCGCAACCTGCGGGAAAGTACATTCCACCTAGCTTGCGTGCCGCACAGGCTGCGAGCAGCAGCGGAGGTCCGGGCCTGGCCCCCATGCGTCTCCCCAAACGCATCGTGCGTGCCCCGGATGTCGGGAATGCGGAAGAGTTCCCCACCCTGGGGCAGGCGGCCGTAGCTGCCGCAGCTCCGCCGGCCAAACCGAGTCAGAATAGGAACGTCGACGATAAGTGGCAGACCTACAGCCGTCCTGCACAACAGAGGGATGGTGCTAGCGGTGGCGGGAGAACTTGGGAAAGAGCCACTCCGACTCCTGTTGAAAATGGGTAAGCTAAGACACATTGCAACCGCTGAATTCCGGCTCGCTTTTATTGGTCTGTGTGCACGTCACCCTTATAGAAGATTGCGGGTATTTTGCTTTGTCTTTCTTTCTTTCACGTGGTAATGCAAGTCTTGACAATTAATAAGGAAATATTTTCATTTTATATAATTAATATATTTTTACGTTCTTGAACTGTTGATTCTAAATGAAGTTCCGTTTTTATGTTCACATAATATTGCACTACTCATAGTATTCCTGAAAAATTAATTTACGGTTTTTTAGATCGTGAATTGTTTATGGCGAAAATTTTGACAATAAAAACAAAACATTTCTATGCGTCGAGGCATTGGAGGTTACCCAATTGTCCTCAAAAGTAGGTGACCAAGTGAGGTGAGCGTTAGACTGCGGGTTTTTACTAACCCACTAGATCACAGTCAAAGTTGATTTAAATACTTCATGCAGTAGTCGAACCGAGGCGAGAGTTGAGAGAAGGGGAGATGTGCTTGTGCTGATTTTACTACTAATGCCTTTAAAGTGACTTGTATTTTAACCTATAAATTGGTAATAGGAAATGAATTCCAAATAGGCCGTACTGAATGCTTTATTGTGTCCACTTTTTCAGGAAATACATTCCCCCATCCAGACGTAACCAAATGAACAGCGGAATGTAAGGTCTCATGCGAAATTATATTTGTTTTTGTTCTGGTTCATAGTTGTTAGTGCTCTTATCAATCGCTAATTTGTTCTGCCAAGGTTTATCTCAGACTAAAATGTGCATTATCTTTTCGTGCAAAAAACTGCGGATTTTTGCATTTGTTGTTTCAGTGGGTTATTGCGCATGCTATGTAGCTATTTGTTTGCAGTACGAGTAGTGGCATGTTCGGCAAGTTATCCGCTAGTAAACACGGTTTCGGCGCAATAACCCAGAAACTGGTATACCGGTGGATGACTTAACGAACATACCAGATCTTAATTTATAAAGCTTTCATTGTATACTACTATAATAGCACTCAGTATAAATATTATGCTATTAACCCATAAACTTTATTCCTAATACTACCAGAAAAGATCTACAGGCTGAGTTAAATGTTTAAGAACCATAGGATAACAAAAGAATTATAGCATAAGTATGTCAGTCAGTTAATCCTATGTGTTGCTGACATTTGACTCACATTGCATAAATTTATTTTTGAGAGTGATTCGAATCATCTCATCTTTTTATATTACATAACTCTCGACGTCTAAATTTTTATTCTGTAGCTACATTTCACTCTATTTCATGTACCTTTTGTTGCCTCACTTCATGTCGACTATTATCAAACTACCGGATTTCCTCAGTAATAAAATCTTTCAAATAATAGACGAATAAAGAGTGAACAGTTTCATCAGAAAGTTTTCTTTAAAGTAAAACAAGCATAATGCGTGGAACGTAATTACAAACGAGATTCAACATCCAGTGTTCGCTGCTGATTGGTCAGCTTCCAGTTTGATTTCGCGGAAAATATGACGTCGGAATCAATCATTTCAGACGCTTTGCTTTAGATCCACTGTACAGTATACGTAGTGTGATGTTGCTAATTTGTTTTTATTTTCACAGACAAGCACAATCAATGCCGGTTTCCAATCGCTTCGACTGCCTTCGAAACAATTAGCCAATGAGAGTTCAGCCAGCCATTAATTCTACATCCGGTTACAGTTTGGTGCAGTAATACAACCAGATATCTTAATAAAGTCCCCTATAGGAATTGCTCGTTATTATAACAAACTCCATATTCAATATGAAACAAATTTTCTTTCGTTAATTTTTTGGCTAAATAGTAATTGGTACATCCCAATAACATTACTATCTCGGTGTGCGTGTGCTGTGTAGTGAATAATTGCCCGGCATCCGATCGATTAAATCTACTATAAATTACGCTAGTGGTGGGTGCATTGCCAAATTCCGTGTTTGTCCGCATTTCCTTTCTGCTTACTGGAACGATCAAATTAAACTTTCTTTTTCTCCGCCGCAACATGGCATTTGTTCACTGTGCTGTATTCTATTGTGCTCCGAAAGTGCATTTAGAAAACACTTCAGTGATGTAGAGAGGTGCTAGAAAAAATGGCGGTCTGCATTGTGCAATGAGATGTCGATCTGTGTACAATCTATATCTATTGTCTAATATTCGTATATAGAATGTGTTTTCTATACATAACTTGTTCCTTCGATATTTACAGTGACAATTATTGTAATTGATGTCAAGACTATTTCGTTTCTCATTTCTTGGATTGCCCGTTCTCTGTACAATATTATAGTGTCCTTTGTTTCCCATATTTTAATGTCTTTGCCTCTGTACCTAGTATGATAACTTTCAGAGAAAGCGTTTTTCGGGAACAAAATACAGACCTTCTTTAGAAAAATGAACGGACTTGCGTGCTATTTTGTTCATCGCTTACAGAACATGTTGGTGCAGCCTGCGCTATTTTCGCTTTGGTCCAATGCTCGTACGACCTTAAACTGTCAAACCTCAGCAAAAACAACCTGATTATGCTATGAAAACCGAACTACATTTCGTATGGTACAGCGCATTTACCTCAAAAACTGCCAGTCTATAAAATCAATGTTTCCTGATTCCGTAACAGATACATTATGCACTAACAAAGGTGGTATTTTAGCTTATGTAATAGGCGCCTATAAGGGGGTAGACAAGAAATTAAGAGAGGAAAGTAGCATTAGTTACCTTCTGGCCACTGGAGGCTAATCGCTCCCGACATTAGCCAACGCAAACCGAATTACTGCATTCTCTTCAGATATTCCAGAACTACGGTAGACCAGGCAGAAGGACATTAAAGTTATTTTGAATCATTTAGTACCTTGTAACAGCACTATAAAATGTATTCAGTTTTGGCGTCGAGAAGAAACTGATCATTTGTGAGGAAGGCGTATAGCTCCCAAGGTCGCCAGTTTTAGTCTCAAAACAAAATTTATAATCTGATATTGTTGACGTATTTTACAAAACGTAAATAGAATCTTAGCCTGCGATATTTTAGTTTATCAGCGTTATTATTTTCAAAATGGACTGTACCAGCCCTGATTATTGTCTTGTCATGTTGGCGAACCCAATAAGAACATTCCCAAAGACCGCTTCACTGTGCGAAAAACGAACAACACTGACTTAGTTATTGATCGGAGTCACAATATACTGTATTGTCTGTCTTCAAGCTGTTAGACACTAAAATAATTAAATGAGAAATGTGTTCGATATCGTTTAAATTATGCACAGATAAATAAACACTTCATAATAGGAGAGTGGTCGTACAATTGTACAGCATGTAGTAATCAATAAAAAGGTAAATTCGATTATGACATGCAAATCGGATCTAGTTATTAAGGATATTATAGTATTAAAAGAAATGAACACACTATGTGCTTCGTAAACAACTGATTTTTGTCAACCTACTTCAAAATAATTCCATCTTTCTAGACATCTATGATTGTTTGTTTTGAGAGAGACAAAACATGATGGCAATTCCGAAATAGGGTCACGAAATGTTGAGCCCAAGTTAGGAGCGTTATAGGAACCGAAAAATGTCAGTGAACGAGGAAGGAAGCTCCCGCGCGAGTTGCTATGGAAACCATTGGGTGTATTGAAAATAAAGAATCCAGGGACTACATACAATATCTTACAGTATTCCCTGAAAGAATCATGATGGATGCATTGGACAACTATATAGCGACGGGTATCAAATATGGGGGCCTAACCATAAACATCTTGAGATTTGCAGACGATATCGACTTTCTGGCAGATAGTACATACGTACTCAAGAGGTAGCTGAAATAACGAAACAATTGCAAAAGATAAGCATAGAAAAAGTAACATCATGATATCTGGAAAGGGTAACACTGATAATGCCGCCATTAAAATCGATGGTCAGCACCTGGAACAGGTTAAAGCATTTAAATATCTGGGAGCCACTATCACAGAAAACACAACTAGCGATCTCGAAGTGAAGCGCAGTATATAGTATCCCCAACGAGTGAAACAGCTAAACTGGACACCATCTGGAAAGCGAGAAAAATAAAACTGCTGACGGCAATGATAAACGTACGTAGTATCCTAAGATTACTCTACGGCTGTGAAAGCTGGACTATTAACAACAAAGTCAGGAAGAAGATAGAAGCTTTTAAAATAAGTGATACGTAGAATGCTTGGTATCTCATGGAGAGAGGGAAAATGACTAAATGATCAAGTATTGCGGAGATGAGCGCTGAAAAACAAATGGAATCAGTCATGAAAAGGAAATTGTAATTTTTCGGACATCAGGTCAGACGAGGCGGAATGACAAAGATTCTGATGTAGGTAAAATGCGAAGGCGGCCGCTACCAAGGCAGAGCGATGTGAATGTGGGCGGGTCACAAACAACGGACAAAATATTTGTCACCTTGGAGCAGATAGAATGGTTGGCGAAAATCTGTCAAGAATTGGGTGCACCTATGATGGCCTAACCGGCTGCGGAGAAATTGATTTTGAAATGTGGAAATAGGAGACAGGATGGTTTTCAGGACACAACTGAGATAACATCAAAGTGAGTCAGAGTCAATCCAAAGGGACCGGAATGACAGACCAATCGAGTGAATATAGTAAGTGGGCTGGACGTTACAGCGCTGAGAAAGTCCCTGCGATGTCCAGACAGCAGTAGCACAAACAGGAGCAAAAATATTGTAGCTATAGACCCTTGTCCACGAGTCCCATCAGTTCAGAAGGAGAAGAAAGCAAACTGAAGTATGTTGTGGAAGTTTTATTTGGAGATGCTGTAAACAAATCGGGGCATGCTGCCGAAAAAGGAACAATTAAGCAATTGAATTCAGAGTTGATCGATCACATGAGATTCACAAGATGTTCACTTAAAAGGTCGACGAAATGGTTGAGAATATGAAAACCAGAAGCAGCATAGTGAAGAGCGGCATTTGACTGGTCGACGTGTGCCTTTATCGATCTAGAAGGAATAGCAAAGAACATGAAGAACCAGCAGTTTATACATTTAGGTACACAATAATTTCAAATAAGAGCCTTGGCGAATCCGAGAAGAGAGAGATTTGCTCAGATGGGCATAAGATAAGCTGTTGAACATTTTGCAACAGACTCTAAGTTGAAGGAAGGAGAAGAATGTAATGATAATTTGATTGGAGTAAATCTGCATTTATAGACTTCACCCTGTAGGGATCTGCGTATACATATTTATTAACATGCATGTGGAATTTGTAGAGATTTATAGATTTGTTATCTTCAGCTGGTTATCCGTTTGCTGCACAGACTTCTATATTAATTATTAATTATTAAATAAATTCTATATTAATATAGAAGTCTGTGGTTTGCTGTGAACACTTGTGAATTGTCCGAGGTCGTGAGTGAAGAGATCAAATTAAAAAGACGTCAGAGAAAAGGAGTGGAACAGACAGAGCGCAGATACATCCAGGTCTCCCATCCGCACTATATTAGAATATCCTAAATACTCAGCCGAATTTAAACTGTCCCCTTAGAGTATAACTTCTTTAGTGTCCCTTGCCATGTTACATCGTCAGTAGTAGGAGTTCCGTCGTATCTAACTCACCTAAAAGTAGATTTTGGGGATTCCCTTAGCAACCAAAAGCAACGAAAGTAGGTCAACCAATCAGAGCGTAGTACGTCATAAGTAGGTCAATGTCAAAGTCACTTCAAGGTCAGTCATGTGCTGTAGTCACATGATGTTCTCAAGGTCACAACGGAGCGTAGTGCGTCATAGTTGTCATGACAACCAGGTGATCTCAAGGTCACAGCCCCCCGGACCTCCCCGGGACCCCCGTGGGAAAATGTTCAAAAATCGATAAATCAGCGGCGAATCATATCATACAGCACATCATTCGAAAGGTATTGACGAGACGAATCGATTGGTACCATCAGATCTGAAATACGATCAGTGCTTATTGATTTTTCGATCGATTAATCAATAAATTCCTAAATTCCAAAATAAAAATTTTTATATCATCGAATCCTATCATCCGACATATCGTTCGGAAAGTATTGACAAGACGAATCGATTGGTACCATCAGATCCAGCGTTTAGTTATTTTTTCGATCGATTCTATTCGCAGACTATAGTACGAAGTGTTTACGTACAGTGCCGTGCAGTTTAATTGAAGTGCCGTAAAGAAAATGGTGGTTTCCTTAAGGAGACTACTCGGGCAGGG
>JAUYWV010095966.1:0-14084 GCA_032274565.1 Nematoplana nigrocapitula
TTGGACTAATTCGTTGTTACATTTGAATTTAATCCACTTGATCGCTTCGAGCGCCGACTTGCTATCTGTTGCTACCACCGCTTTCACTCATCTCTCAGGATTTTCTTCCAGCCATCTGATTGCATTCCGTAACGCGTACAGTTCCGGTTGGTATGGTGAGCAGTGTTTCCCGGCTGCCTCCTTGATGGTTTCAGTTTGCGTAGCTGTTCTTGGCGGATCCGTCCGTGTAGATGACAATGTCTTTTCCTACGCTGGGTTGTTTTACTTTCTCTTCCGCTAGTTCGATGTCTTTATTCGTCTCGCCCGTTTTCTTTCCTTCTATGCCACGGTGGAATGGGTTTCGGTGCTTCTTTAAAACCTTTTGTTCTGAATATCTCTTTCCACTTTTTTGTAGCTGGTCTTCTTCATTCTTTCTTCTTCAGTCTTTCTTTTCTTCGTTTTAGTTTCGGCTATGAATTTCCTGGGGTTGAGGGGTTCGCTTCTGTAGCTCTTTTCTACTGCTAACACTGGTGAGATTTTGTTGCGCTCCCGAATTGTAGGTAGACCGGCTTCCAGAAGGACCGTTTCAGTCGGTGATGTGCTGGTGGCGCCTATGATCTTTCTGGCTGCTTCATTTTGCATTCTTTCGAGCTTCTCCGCTTCCATTTTAGTGATCCACGGGCACCACGCCGCCTCCCGTATTCCAGGATAGATCTTGTCATGGCTACGTATGTGGTTCTCAGGAGTTCTTTGTCGAATCCCCAGTCGGAGCCTGCTAATAACGATAACATTTTGTTTCTCTCTTTAGTGACGACTTTGCCAACATGTTAGTTGAATGTTAATGTTTGGTCGTACGTGACCCCTAGGAAGGTTGGGTTTCTGTTAACGCTGAATGTGGTGTTGTTGGCTTTGTCTTCCGGTTGGTAGTTACTATCTTTCGAGTCCATCGAGAAGATGGTGGACTCGCATTTTTCGGCGGATAAGGACATGTACCATTTTGTGCTCCATTCTGTTATTTGATTCACTGCAGTTTGGACTTTCCTTGTCGCTTCTTTGATTTTCTTGTCTTGGCTCCACAGCGCAATGCCGTCAGCGAATAAGCTGATCCATACATCCTTGTTCAGGTTTTTGGTCACGTCGTTAATGAAGATCAGGATTGTTGTTGTTGTTACGCGACAGACCTGTTTGCCATTGAAGGACTTTCGCATATTCAAAATCTTCTTAAGTCAGGCTTGTGATTGGTAGTCAGTGAAATAGTCGGAGAAAACAAGAAACAATCTCCTGGGTACTATGGCTACGTGGGAGAATATCACATAATTCCGCGCGCAGCACCGAAATACTTACGTCTGTTGAAATTTAGATTGCGTATAAATAAATCAAATATATACATCTTTACAAATTGAATTCTCAGGAGTGACGAGTACAATAAGTTGAACAATTTTTTTTATAATGAGAACAATTATATTTAATAACAAAAAAATCAAGATCGATCAAAATGACCCTAAAAAGTCGGAGAAATCACATACATGTGAAGTATTTTACACAGATGCGTTTCCATAGTGATAGGATAGACTGTTGTTGTTGATGAACCCATCCGCACAGCCAGCTGCAATGGCAGTCCGCCACCCAGCTCCTCGTGTCAGCCCAGCCTGGCTCCACACTGATAAAGCAGCCCCACCACCCTAATCGGGTCCGTCCAGAGCACCATGGGCGTATGTGATGTTCAACGCCTTCAGTATCAGATTCCCACCCGTTTTCCAGACTGACAATCTTTCAACGCGATTCTCTGCAAATACAATATATCGTTGATATACTCCTACCGTCTCTGTAGCGTCTCTTCCTGTTTCATGATGGTCGTTTCATCTTTCGCTTCGACACAACCAGCTGCAGCGCAATCTCCCCAAACTTGTCATGCATTCTCTGTGGGTTTGCCTTATTCAGCTGTTCGAGTTATTCACAGTTTCTCATAGAAAATTTCTTCAAAAGTCTATTACGTAAGTTTCTGCCTCTCCTTTTGTGTTTGACTTTTTCCAATTTACGGTTGATGCCTAGACACTGAAAAACATCAATTATTATTTCAGTTATGCCATTTTTGTGTTGGTCTATCCTAGATATTCCTGGTTTATCACTGTACTTTTGTCGGATTGGGTGCGACGTGTCAGTTATGGTTCATCGGTGTGTTTTTCAACTATTGTTATGTTTTCGAATGTGTCGGCCTGTGGTCGGCTGGCTATTTGTCGCCTTGTATTTAACTTGATCCCCGCTCGTTTTTCCTTGTCCGTGATTATGCTGTCTTATTTCTTCGATGTCTGTATACCATGGACTGAAAATCAGCAGTTAAGGGTATTTTTATATCGAGACACCATCACTAGATAACTGGCTTTTGGCTACACAGAGCACACTCGCCCTCTCATAGTAGTTGTTGTTGCACTTCCCCGCTTGCCCTTAGGCACTCTCGTTGTCCGTGATCCGGCTAATCCTATATCATAGTTGGTGTTTTTTTAATCCTGTATAGTTGCTAGCCAGGTTAGGGAGCCGGTTTAGTCGCCGACCATGGAACAGGTATAGTACTAGTTTACATGTTGTGAGTAGAAAGGTGGACTCGAACTGATACGAAAACGAAAACAGAAACCTTAAGAGCAAATATCGGTTGAACACGTTGCACTGCAGTAGGAAAGAGTATTTTAAATTGAGCGAGTCAAATATCAAATTTTAATAAATGTACTCTAATAATTTATCTTCCTCATTGTTGCGCTTAGTAGAGAGTAGCGACAAATTGAGCACCAACACTCAGTGTCTGTCAATTACAACCAAACGCTCACCCAGTGTAATCTTAGACAACAGATGTGCGTGCTCACAGCAGAAACTAATAGCCAGAACGACGTCAGCAAATGACATAGATTTCCCTACTGCGAGTTACATCGATGACCTCATAACTAATCGTAAACGAACTCAGCTGACATATATACTGTAGGTGGTTGTTGTATACGACGTATAATCTGCCTTTTCAACGAAAAATAGAAGAGTGGCTGAAAAATGAGCGCTTTATTTAATTGGCAAGGCATTGTTGACGACAAAATCACTGGAACCCGAGAATCTATGAGAGTTGCGAGTGATTAAAGGAAAAAAGTTTTAACAAGTCGGCAGCTGTCGCATAATAATTCCGTCAATATTCACTGAGGTCTCTGGGTAGCATCTTTGGAAAAACCTATGCGCCTCGCAATCATGGATACAAAAAATAAATCAGGTGAGACGTCAAACAAGGGCGCACAACATTTTATACAGGAAAGGATTTGTATATTGTAAATATATAGGAACCAGAGTTGAACATTGACCAAACAGAGCAAAATATTTCCATGACCTTCAAAGTGGAACTCTATCCAGAAATACATTTCATACGGCGTCCCCCATCCAATCATACACTAACGGACAAATTACCAAAGTCAGTCCCCCCTAGATAAACTTGCAGTTTCAATGACTTCTCACCCTTTCTGACTCACAAATCATGAGTCTCAGTATCGGTGCGATCTCAATCAGGTGACACTAGAGATCACCAAGAACACATGTGCAGTGAAGCCAAGGGGTTGGATGGGCGATAATTCGGAAAAAGTCGGAAAGTGGCAATATGGTAAGGCGGATCTTGGAGACTCTCCGCAGAGGGGAGAAGGAGAAGCAGCACAGACGAAGCGCTGACAGGATGGCTGCCATTTTTGAAAAATGAGAGAGAGAACTCTCGTGGCTTTTTATACTTATTCAAGTTGTCATATTGGGCTAAATCTTGGCAAGATTTGCAGATGTTCTTCAGTATAATTACAGTCCTAAAATAGATTCTGTCTCCCACACTCAATATAAATTTATATAACCTTATAAATGTAAATGTATTTTCCATAGGCGAGGGGCTGGCTGTGGATCACAAATTTTCTGGCCCATCTCTAGTACATGACTAGTTTCGTCCAGATCGGGACTCATCAGGTGTATGCAAGAGAGGGCGAACCCAGCTTGCGTACACCTGATGAGTTCCAATCAGGACGAAACTAGTCGTGTACTAGAGATGGACCGGAAAATTTGGGATCCATAGCTAGCCCCTGTGCCTAGGGAAAATGAATTTGCACCAGATATAGTTTAGAAAATGGAAATATGAAGCTAACTTTAGTAATTGCACAGGAATGTCACCTGGTACTCTCCGCGTTATGCTGTACACCAGACGATCTGTGACTGAAAAAAGGGCCTCTGGTTCTCGGCGGGTCGCTAGGACGTTGGTTTTCCTTCTCAGACCAGGCCTCCTTGGCGATTGGAGGAGGTTGCAGGACTGGTCGACGTATCTGTGTCCATCCAGTACCACTACAATCACTAGCAGCATCGGCTTCACCAAATGAAGGGTTGGTAACATCACGGCGATGTGTGAATCTAAGCAGTCAAGAATGTAGTTTCACTATAAAATAGTTCCTTTTTACACGACAATAAATCTGATAAATAATCTCTAAATAAACTTTAAAAAATGTGAGTGGGTGCACTTTAAGTGGATGGGCGTCCCTCCTCCAAGACAGGTATTAACCTGACTTTCTTTATGGGACACTCCATTAAGCAAACTACTGTAGAGCATAATAATAGGTCCCTCTACCCGACATAGCACCGGTCTCCAGTTTTGTCGCTCTTAGCCGTCGTTGCAACTATTGTGAATGCTTGTGCCATGACTTTTTAAAGACATTCATAGTGCTGACAGTTTTGGTACATTCGCTTTTGAAGACAATTCAGAAATATCTGCTACTGATTTTAAACTCTAAACAAGGAGACGATTTCAGAATTAATATGTTTATTGTAGTACTTTTTCTGTTGACATCGACTAAACAACATTTTTTAACAAAACATATTCAGCATTAATCAGAAATTTGACTAAACACATGTGCTTTAAATAAAATGAAATGAGACTTGTTTTGAAATTTCGTATCACAGAAAATAACAATATATTCCATTCTCTATTTCAGCTGATGTTGTTTGCTTTTCTGCTGGTTTTCCGGAAATACAAGGCACTAAAACCACCTATAAGATTAATATAAATTTATCTGAGAAAAAAGATCATTCGCCTACTCCTGTCAAAATGAATCGTGGGAGTAAATAGTCGGCAGTTACTAAAATTCATAAAGTAAGAAAACTATAAAGTTCAACAGAATAGTCACCAATAGTTTTCATAAGTACAGCAAAGATTCGGACCATCGTTCTTAAAATACTATAAAAGCGCATCAAACATAAAGTTAAAATCTGGTCTGTAGACCACAAACATTCGTACTTGTTTTCCCGCTGACGTTCCGATTTACATAGATCGCCATCTCCTGAGGCTGGTCCACCTGGATGCACTGCTGCTGGGTCAACCGGGCCGCCCCCAGGCAAGGTCAATTTCTCTGGACTGAGCGGTAGATATACAGATTCAGACTCGAGTAGACTCGTATTGGTGGCACCCAGATCGATGGGGGAATGACGTTGAGGTGATCTAGCGCCCGACTGAGGTACCGGATGATCCACTCTGCTTGAGAAAATTGGTTTTTGCGAATACTACAGAATCAACCTACAAATGTTAAAATTTCTGGAACGCAAAAGTTTAGTTGTTGCTGCGGTTGGTTTCATATAATTTAGGATTGGCCCACGGAACCGAGTGCAGCGGACTTTCGCACAATTGAGGCCAGATTACCAGTAAGAGATCCCGTGACGGCTCTTGACTTTTTCCAACAGACTGCAATATTACTAGCATAGTTCGCGCTCAATCTGCAAAACATTTCCGACTTTCCCTGACTTCTGCCATTATATTATGGTTACGATCAAATAATATCAACAAATTTATACTGATGAGATTTATCAGTTTTGTTTTCGTATGCGTAGAAATATAGTTTAATCCTAGTTTCAGAACTGTTAGGTTAAATATATTTTAAACATGCATTGTTTGGTTCCATGACTGCTTAACCAAAGGCTGTGTCCATTTTCCATATCTGCGTTTCCAATGAGTAGTAGGCAATGTGTCGTATTCAGCCCTAGCAACGACCTAGTTTACCTTAGCAACGGCTCTCGTCCAAACAGATTAAAGTATGTCAAGGTCACTGCTTAGCAACGAAAGTAGGTCATCCAATCAGAGCGTAGTACGTCATATCTAGGTCAAGGTGAAGGTCATCACGTGCTGTAGTCACATGATGTTCTCAACGTCACGTGAACTCGTTGTCATGACAACAGCCAATCAGAGCGTAGTAAGTCATAGTTGTCATGACAACCACGTGATCTCAAGGTCATCACAAGGTCGACCCCCCTGGGAAATTGTTTTTAAAAAATCGATAATTCAGCGCCGAATCATATCATCCAGCATATCATTCGAAAGGTATTGACAAGACAAATCGATTGGTACCATCAGATCCAGCGTTTATTTTTCGATCGATTTTATTCGTACAAAGTGTTTACGTGCAGTGCCGTAAAGAAAATGGCGGTTTCCTTAAGGAGACTCGCTACGAAATTTAACCAGTGTTAACGTGCAGTGCCGTAAAGCAAATGATGGTTTCCTTAAGACAGGGTGGATCCCAGACTATAGTACGAAGTTTATTGTCTTTTTTCTGGCCTTGACATCATAGCGGGAATTTTTTACTTTCCAGGGGATGGAACTTGTCCCTAACTCAATTCAATTTGTTTACATGCTGGCCAACCGAAGCACAACTTTGGTTGATAACGATCATAAAAAGGAAGGAATCTTGGTGACAGACAGAGAGTATCTAGAGACAGGCAGACTATTTGACGAAATTATTAATAAACAAGTCACTGGACAGCTGGAAAAACAGTTCCTTACTTTAATCTGACATCTACAAAATACAATCATTTCTACAAGTTCGATATTTTACATTTTTGTGTACACTTCTACCGGAAATGGGGTACGCATGAACCCCAGACAAAATTTATTTAATTCTTTTCTTGAGTACAAATAATCCATTTAATTTATTTCAATTTATGGTAATTTTTTATTTAGACATGTAGAGTATCGGAAATATAATTATTTAATGTGACGTATATTTATAAATAATTAACAATTATTGACCAATCTCACTCCGTTTCCAGTTAAGACAATGAATGCAATGTACAAAGTTGAGATTGCATTCTATATAGGAAACTTTGGAAAACGTTTTTTTTCTGACAGGCCATATGTGTAATTGAGATGTTATTTTGTGTAGTTTGTAAACACAGAATAATTTGTTAATGTGTTTTTTTGTAAAACCACAGTCTCCGAGTCATAATGTCGCTTTATACATTTTCTCACTAAATATTTACATATGCTCAAATAGTAAGGTACAGTAAAACAATCTGTATTCATTTTGTAAACGCTCCGCGAAGATGTTGTACCTCCACTGTTATTATGCCTTTTTCTGCCAAGAAGCGCGCGGTAAGTAAAGTTTGTGGTTATACTGTATGTGCAATGCCAGATTTGCAAACAAAACGAAGCCTTCCGTGCAAGATTCACCCTGACACGTGACCCTCATATAGATAGGCGCCAGTGTGGAATTCTAAAATGATTCTGGAGCCATTTGTCCATGTACAAATGCATTTAATATTCTCTATTTTAGTTTAAGTACGCATGTTTAAAATCTTTCAATTTGGGTAAATAAAATTAATTTTTAATGCGCCTGCACAAACTGCGTTCAAAAGTGGTGCTGCACGCGTGGGACTAAATTTCACAAAATGCTTTTTGTGATTTCTTAAAATGTTCGTCAGATAATTCTGAGGAAACAAGAAACATAAATGAGAAGTGAATCTACGTTCACCATGCAGAGACTATTTCCGTATATATTCCCACCCAGAACGCAAAATTTGATTACCGTGAATTCAATCATAGCTCTTGGCCAACCTTCTTTCCCCACACTAAAACTCTGCCTTCATTCCTTGGCTCGTTCTCTCTCTCTTTCTCTGTAATTGATTGAACGAGTGTGTTGAACTACCCAATGGTATAGTTTACACAAATATAAACTACATACACTGCTACTGCATAAAGCATATTCCATCACTATATTTTAGTCTCCTTCACTCGTTAAGCTTCCACATCTCTCCTTGGAAAATCAAATAAGGAAAATAAAAAAGAAGAACCAAGTTTAAACCCAAATCATTAAAACTGTATGGAGAACACTTTTAGAAACAAATGAAATACCCTTATTAGTTACAAAACAACTTGTTAGATGCGGGCTGCCCACTCTTATCGATCCACCGCCTCAAGGATCGCCATCACGTACCGAGTGGATCAACAGGAACTGTGTTCATTCCACAAGCATGCCATACAATTCGCAAGAGATGCGTGTAGACTGCACCCGGGCATCTTCTGTGCTCTTTCATGCGTTCGGCCAAATGTCACTTAGTCCGTCCAACATAGGACACATGAGGATCCAACTCAGTTGAAAAGAGTTGCACGACAGACATTTGAGTCCACCGGAGAACATTTTTGTATTTACCCATTAAGAACGCTAACACGCCGAATTTGATTACCATGAATTCAATCACAACTCTAGGTCAACTTTCCATTTCCATCCCAATCTCTTTCCGCATCCATTGACTCGTTCTCTCTCTCATTCTCCGTTTCTCGATAACTGATTGAAAAAGTGTGTTTAACTGAAAAAATTGTATAGAAAATATATGTTTTAAAATTACACACTCTGGTATATATATACGACAAAAAGCACATGACCTATTTCAGCGCTATTTTAGTCTCATTGACTCATTTAGCTTCCATATTTCTCCTTGTAAACTCTGATGATATCGGTTGGTATCTGTGAGAGGGAACCCACCCAGATTTGACTATTAACCAGGTGAGTTGTTTGGTTGGCAAACCTCGAGACTCGGACATGGTCATTTGCCGATTTCAATCTCAAAGCCACCAGCGTGGTACGCGTCCCAGTGGGGAAAGTTTTCACCTATGACGGTGGACGTTCAGGTCCGATAATTCACTTTTTAACCTGTCAATTAAAATTTTGGCGAAGAGTGGCCAGTCCAGGTCGGTGCGAAATAAACCCGTCATACATCTTGGTATTTTCTCCTTCTCGCAAACATCAGCCTGCCTTTTTGATTTCTCTCATATATCTATCACAAAGTTTTGCTCTCTTTCCCACTTTTGATCTCGCTTTCTCTTTATAATTCGCTTCTCCTCTGACTGTATTTGCCTTTTCTTTAACTATCTCTCTGTTGTGTTTCTCAGCTTCTGAATTTTCTTCTCCCCGTATAGGTTTTTATCCACAGAGGTCCAAACAGTACCTGACCGCGTAGCCCACAAATGTATTTGTTTATTTTCGACAGGACGCAGTTGGTACGATCACAGCGATGTGTGTTTGGTTTTTGCGTGTTTGTTAGAAGATGGAAAGAGAGAAGACAGATGAGATTGTGTAAGGGAGGGAATAACCAATTTATCTGCAGGGTGTGGTAGGCTAGGGCGATCGAGGATGCCAGCGAGTAATTCCAGAAAACACTGGTCTGTCTGTGCTTACAGTTCGAGCTATAAGTCACTGCTCACATCTCACTCCCCCATCCCCTGCACTGTCTAACTGACTCAGGAATCCATAGCGTTAATATTTGTCCAAATTAAAACCATGATGAATTCCTCTGTTGGTGCAACCACCTGGGACTTGTTTGCCCCTCCGCTCTCTGTCTTTTCTTCCCCCCTCTCTCTCTCTCTCTCCCAACACCCAGAAACCAACTAACCCACCCGGCCACCGTCACACCATCCCATCTTCTACTTAGTCGAGCCAAAAAAGAATTCGAACACAGTCGAGTATTAGCCACTTGATCTTCAGAGGCGGCAGAGAACAAATAGCCCTGATATTATCGAACGACAAAGTCACGTGACGTGGTGAAAAACCTGGACATTGCCTATTTATGCCTCTTTAATTCTTAAGTACTTCATTTTGGCAATTGAGAACCGTTTTTAATTATCGCATCATGGATCAACGAATATTGACTCTGGTTTTACTCATCACTGCTTCGCTATCAAGGTCTTACGGAGGACAAACATCGTTCTTCTCTATGGGTAGTTCGGGGGCAGAGGAGAACAAGTGGTCGGTTGCCGAATTGTTGGGGGGAGAAAAGCAGAAAATTAGGCCTAACGGATTCACTTCATTTTTGTACATGTCAATGCGTACATGTCATTCATTCAATTATTTTCGGAGAAATTTCATTATTTTGTTTTATAAATTATTTGCAATACAATATATTGTTTCAATTTCGTTTTATCAACTTATGGAAGTCTTATATATAACATCGCAATAAACTATAAATATTCTTTTTTTCAGTAAGCAATCATTATAATACATGAAAATTAATTTAGTATTTTACCTCATGCAAAATACCCACCTCACTTCAAATTTGCCGCCATTGTTTGACCAATCAAAACACTCAAAACAATGGCGGTAAATTTGGTACAAAATGCATTAGCTCCAAATGGTATACAATATATAGTCCGGCTTATATTTGAAAGTTAATTTATAATTTACTTATATGACAACAATATTAAAATATGCTGAATAACTATTCTTTCAGTAAACTTCCGATCCTGTAGGCATGCAATTACTGCGGGTTTGAAGACACACAAATGGATCAATACATGTCTATGAATGCAAATGCCTTTTCTCTAGGCGAGGGCGCTGGCCCGACTAGTTTCGTCCTGATTGGGACTCATCAGGTGTACGCAAGAGAAGGCTAACTCAGCTTGACTTAGTACTTACTGGCAAGCCAAGCCAGGTGATCTGGAAAATAATTTTGGCTAAATTTTTATGCAAATGACTTGCCATTGCATGTGATGGCGTGATGTCATTAATCTCGCCTAGGGAAAACGTATTTGCATGCACATGTCTAGGAACCATGAAAATGGAAAGACTTAAGATATTGATTAAAAAATGAAGCCCGTATCTCATTGAATGACTTCAGAAAATATATTTAAAAAAATATAACGAGTGATATAAATAATGATCTTGGTGTAATGATTTACTATGATTATAAATGTGGTTTAAACTACTTAAACGTTCAAAACTTGATAAATATACATCGAGAACTTGGGGAAGAAAGCCCATTTGAAAGAACAGTTTATAAAAGGTGTGGAGGATGTGGACCGCCCAGGCCGACTTCCATCAACCACCACATCAGTAGTGCAAATGGATACAGTGGCCAAGTTGAGATCCGAGAAGAGGCGCGGAGGAGTATTGGAAAGTGTTGTTGGAATATAATTTGGGAGTTGCAATGCGATTTTGCACTCGAGTCTCAAGATACGGAAGGTGTCAGTAAATGGTTTCAGCCCACGCAAAAGTTCATAGACTGCAATGGACAACAGTACTTTGGGAAGCTTTAATGTTGTTATATAGCATTTTAAAAATTTAAATTCTGATTCCATCCAATGAGATACAGGCTCGAAATTTTCATCAATATCTTAGATCTTTCTATAAGAGATTGCATACATTTATTGTGGCATATAGAAATTCATGTCCGTTTACATAGGATGGCTAATAAAGGAAAGAAAGACTAATAAACATTATATACGAATCAGATGAAAATAAAGTTAGAACAAATAATTTGAGGGGGTGAAAATGACAAATAAAAACAAGGGAAATGAAAGCTTTGAATAAATAGATATATTTAATAAGATTAGATAGATAGGAGGAAAGTGATCAGGCAGAAAAAAACCGATGGATAAAAGGAAATATCGCATTTGAAAAACGTTTGGAAAACAAAACTTAAGGTTGAAAATTTGAGTACTTATACAGTATATAAATAGTACATTCGGTGGAATATATACTTTAGATTGATAGATAGTATTCTAAGACAACTGGCTGTCCAAAAGAGATTGAAGACGGAGATTTACAGAGGGAGATGGTCACAGACACAGATATGGGGTCAGAGCGGAGGAGAGCAGTATATAGCAAGGGGAAAGAAAGAGAGTGATATCGGATTAGATCGCTGTCGTGATTTCCCCTAATAACCCTCTAGATCCACGCGCATGGTCAGTAGTAGAAGGATGATGACCAGATGTGTACAATATTGCCAATTATGTTAGAAGTTCTGAGGAGAACAGGCGAGGAGGGGGGATAAGATTGGAAAGCGATGGAATCCCTAAACTCATAGTTTCGAATTTATGCAATTCCTTACAGATACAGCATGTTATAACTTGTAATTCGATCAACTGCCTTCGTTTTCGTCTCGTAATCATACGGGGGCCACTTATATGATTTTTGTGTCTAGCGCGCAAATTCACAAAATATTCATAATTCAATGAGAAACATGTATTGTCCGATTTTCAGTACTAAAACAATACTCTCATACTTTTATATGAGAAAAAAGTACTGGCAATGTTTTACACATAATCTTTATAATATAATATTGGTTAATGAAAGAACGAGGTGGCAGTCGACTGCCGTGGTGAGGTCGGTGGGTTCGAGTCCCGGCTCGAGCTAGGATAAAATTCCCTCGTCTCTGGTTGACAACTGTGTCAATCGAGTGCTTAGCGACCCGAACGGGTTCGTTTGATCTGATGCCGGATCTTACAGGTGGCGCTGGGGACCGTGAAACAGAAATTCATGTACCATCAAATCAATTAATCAGCCGGAGTACAATGCCAGAGTCATGGAGTAGGTGGCAGGTATAGAACCTGCTTCTCTCTTAGCTGTTTTATGGGCAAAAGAATGAAGAAGGCCATCAGCGAGAAAGAAGAATGGTGAAGAAAAGATAATGAACATTCAAGAAGGGTTGCATCGGTGAATAGGTTGATGATATGCGATGGTGAATAGAAAAACAGAGAAATGAAGTGAAAATATAATTTTCCCATGAGCGAATGTAATTTTATTTTATGCATGCATGCCATCTGACGACGTCAATGTAAACTTTACAAGTTGTCAAGAGTACGCTTTATTCGTATTGCATACCACATGCCATAGCTTCAATTCAAAATTTAAATCGTAAACAGTATTTATACACGTAAGCATAAATAATGTTGTTTAACATGTCTATTAGTGTGAGACTGCAGAAGTGCGATCACGAAAAGAAGCGGTCAAGAAATAATGGCTGGGGTCAACCCCATAAAAATTAGTAAAAAAAATATGACGAAAGCTGGAAAGACTTTTTAGAACTTATGCTAATCGACTTGAAGAATTAAGAAAAAAAACTGAGGAAAGGTTTCTTCAATATTTTTATTATTTGGCGTCTATAAAGTACCATTTGGTCGAAGTATTGCATGATTAATCATAAGTACCAGACCATACACCGATTGAATGTACCCACGATTTCAAAAACTTTGTCCATGCGAGGAAAAGTACCTGCGTAGAAGGAAAAGTCCTATACGCTTCCTCGCATGAACGTAGACTCTTTCTAATACTTTTCCATGCACGCATTAAATAAAGTATATACCGTTAATATGGAGAGAAAACGAGAGAAGAAGAAGCACAAATAAGTGTACAGTATCGAAATGTGTGGATACGAAGTGGGAAGAAAAAAATATCGCTTAGTGATCAGGAAGTTGTCAATAATATCGAATATTCAATAATATCGAAAATATCAATTTCTAATTAAGGATATCGAATCGCTGATGATATAGAAACTTTTAAAATTAACCACTATTTCAAACATTTAGATAATTCTTATTTATTTATCAACTAACGGAGGTATCCGGCTCCGCTCGGGGGATACTTAGGGCAATACAATACCCAGGAAACAACCAAACTTTCAAGTAAATAATTTATTCCGATGATTCGCTAGGAAAAATCAGAGAGGAGAATTATGTTGAGAGATACTTTCTTTGGATCAAATCAGGGTCAACCCAAGGCGGCCTAATGGCTTAAAAGCTGCTTAGTCACATAAATTAACCACTGTAGAAGTGACCTCTTGAAATGTAACCAATTTACTTATAAATTCCGTGGTATACTACTCTCACATTTATTAGTAGTAAAATAAAAAAACGTGGGATGTTTTTTTAAATTTCGCCTGTTTTTCCTGTTTTCTTTTTCATTTTTATTAATTATGCACTTTTAATGGGCCTATATGTTAGTCCCAGTGAAACCCCGCGGTTCATTTGAGACCTTTGCAACCCTCTGCCATGTTCCGTTCTCGAGTTATAAGCGTAC
>JAUYWV010095977.1:0-14084 GCA_032274565.1 Nematoplana nigrocapitula
GAGCTCTCTCTCGTTTCTTGCTTCATATATATAGGCGGGGGGGGGGGTTGGTGACTCATCGGTCGGAAACGTGCTCGTGCGTGGGGGGGGGGGGGTTGGTGACTCATCGGTCGGAAACGTGCTCGCGCGTGCGGGGGGGGGGCTTTGTTCTTAAGCGTGGCTGTACGTTACTACTTATGCGTTACATACATTACATTAAAAGACCAAAAAACGGTGAATTAGTTAACAGAAATAGTAAGACGACGTTATACACAACTGCAACCCATCACTTTCAAAAGTTAATAAATGATTATGAAATTTCTTGTTAGCGCAGTAGTTGTTAAAAGTGTAAACTGGAGGCCCGAACAGTGATACGATAGTCAACAGTTTTGTGGAACTATGGGAAAATAACAAAATAGGAATATCACAGGCCTCAACTGGCACAGATTCCGACCAGGATTGTAGAAAAGCCGACTTGGAGTGTCATAAATCAACGAACAAGAATGTAACTTTCAATAAGTGTAGCCACACCATTTTTAACTGCTGATCATCCTGTGGTCTTTTCACGTTGCCGTGAACTCTGTTACTCATTTTTCTACTACTGTATGTATAGTGTCAGTTCGTTGTGTAAATGAGAAAAATATTGAATCATATTTTCTACCCGCTCTGGAAGAATAAAATGTTTTGCACATACGATATTTTTAAAATATTTTAAACCTGTATTCAATTCGGTGTTCATGAAATTATATTTAAATGAGTAGCAATGGTTTTAGAGATTTAGCATTATACTATGCATGGGAATTATTTTATATTTGTAATTATAAGGCTTTCTTCAATGAAATATTTTATGAATTATTTTTCCATTTTCACCATCAAAAAAGGAAAAGAATAAGTTGATAATTTCCAAGCGTAATTGCCATATTTCACATACAAGAGGAAATAACTACATCGTAGATGTTTCCTTATAATTGAAAGGTCGGTCACTTTTATCTAATATTCTCGCGGGTGTTGTATCTTCTTTATCTCTAGATCCTTATATGTAGTATGTATTACAATAAATCAAAAGAATAATGAAGGTTCTTGCTCTGCTACAGAAAAAGATCTAAAAGTCGGTATAGTCTGACACGCAGGGGGTGGGGTGCTGGAGAACGAAATAGAATGCTAGGAGAGAGGGGAGATGGAAGGCATTTGGTGAGAGATAATTAACGTCCAGGGTGAGGCGTATGGGAGAAAGACTGTGCGAACAGGCTGGTCAGCTATTAGCATTCACAAGAAATTCAAATGCATTACGGGCTATTTTCTCGGACCAAATCCCAGTTGGAATTTTATTTCCCCCCCCCTCTCTCCACCACCACTTCCCCCCGCTTTTCGTTGTCTAGCTGAGAGACGTAAGAAAATAATGAGAACATAGCACAATCATTGTGTTGACGTGTGAGGCAGAAGTTTTGTACTGGCATATGGTTTGTTATATTGGTCACACAGTTAGTCACCACATGAAATTCAAATTAGAAGAAGAAGGGGAAGTGTATGACACATATATATAGAAGGATATTATAATTTGAGATAAGCATATGAATAAATGTAGTGAACAGTTTTAATTAAATGTAATTAAGTAGTCTATTAAAAGCAACTGCATGACGTACAGAGAATGGATAACCTTATCAAAAGGTAAATTACCTTTATGAATAGGTTTTTGCATTGGAAACTATAGTCAATTTACGTAGGAACCTATATAACCATAGGTATAAAATTTTGCATTCTGTGTAATACTTCCAATATGTAATAATTAAATATTGTATGCCTCCCAGCATTTGTCGAGCTCAAGGATATGTAGTAATAGTAGTAGTAGTAGTATAAACGTTTATTAGTGAATGAATGAATGAAAATCAATACAGAAAAACATAATTAAATATGACGTTGCTGTATAGCAGCTTTCAAGTATCGGTAAAAGGATTTGATAAGCGCATCAGTGCTGAACTACCTCGAACCAACAGAGTGCATTGTCTGGTACATTGCGTCAATCTACTTGGCAAGATATTGCCCATAACATTAAATGTGTGCGGAAAGCGTTACATTTTTTATCGAAGTAATTAATTTGATAATACTTTTGGCTAAACGAAAAGTGCTGTTCGAAAATATCAAGGCCAAAAAGTGACAATATCACGCATAACATAAAGCCGTTGTGTCCAATACATTGGATAATGCGGAGAGACGCCCTGTGATGCAGAAGAGATAGTCCCATGGGCAAGGCCAAGAAGATGGGAGTTCCTTGAAACAGATGCAGTAGTTGCACATATTTTACGACGGAGATATTTCCATGTTTCAACCTGGCACCGCAGTGAGGCGTTGTAAATTCCCTTGTTAAACAGTGACCAGGTGTTGTGGTTATTCAAACAAGTTGGTATATAGTTGCCACTTGCCAGCGGGGTTTTGGGATCCGTTTTATGCCGCTAGTCATGGTAATAAGGTCTGCTGGTTGAGTTGGACTACAGGACGATGGTTGCCATCGGCCGAAGTTCATCTGATGCTTGGACGGACACAATAGTAACGATGCACTCTACGCCATTCAGTTCTTTAGCTTGCGGCCCACCTTGAATTTGGGAACCAGTTACACAGCGGTCTGGACACCAAGATCACGAAAGTCGCATACTGTTGCCACATCACAATAGAAAACCCCCAGGGAGAGACGACATAACCAACAAAATACTGGAAAAAACATAAGATCTTCTGTAAAAGAGTAGCTCTTCTGATTTCTTTTAGCACCACTCATACCGTTTGGAAGCGCAACAAGATCATTCCAATCCACAATGCACGGAAGCCGAAATACCAGACTGTAGCATTTGTAACAATGACTGCTTATTTTCTATGAGCACCTAACTACAGTCTAAGAACACACCAGCATTTCAGTGTAATACAGTACTGTATATGCAGTCATGCAAGAAGACACTGCTCACAAGTGAGTGTCATCTTCCGCATTACAAATCTCCATCCAAAAGCACAGATAATGGCGTTGTTGAATCCCTTCACAGACAACAATATTTCGAGTTGTTGGGTCGACTTGTAAACACTTGACGTAATAGGTTTGAACAAGCAAACTGCATGGGCATTGGTCCGTTATATTCAGATCGTCCTAATTGAGCACGCCAATTAATGATGGGCAAGTTGTCTTTAAAAAAAACTTTTAAAGTGAGGTTGACAACCTGCTGCGCGTGTCTAAACAATTCCATGTCAAAATCTGGGAACCTGAAATATTGCATATTGGAGTTGAAAATGTCGGTTGTAAAAATAATGTAATATCGGATGTTTTATCGGATTAGAAATTTCGAAGGGAAAGTGGATTTTTCCTTATCTCATTGAGAATGTCTGAATGAAAAATTATTTGAATGATCAATAATAACATTTTTTTTAAATTACAACAAGAAATAAAACCTATTTTTGGAATAACATTTAAAAGTGAATACAAAGTACATGAACGCGAATTAAAGAAAGTCATATAAACTTCAAATAATTGCATTTTCAAAGTCCTCGTTGACTTATTTGGCATTGCGTTTTCTTATATTTCCTGTATTTTCTTTGACATTCTTTGTTGTTTTTCTCAACCCAATTGCTCCACGTTCAAAATTGTTGCTTAAGTCATATTATTCTTTGGCATATTCCGCCACATCATTCTGTAATAAATGCATTCATTCGATATTTTTTATTGCGATATTTTTACTAACCGACTTTTTTTCTTCCGACATTATTATTATTATTATTATACTATTAATTAATTCAACATTTTCATATCTGATATTATTGCTTCCGACATTTTATGTCCGACGTATTTCTATCCGATATTTTTTACTCGTCATTTTAAAGGAAAATCGTATTTAACAATACCTGTCCTTAAATCTCAATGTTTGAAAAAACACTTTTCTGAGCTCAGGAGGAGAAAAATCTATCTGAGAGGGACCATTACCGTAGCTCGCCTGAACCACTATGTTTTTGCACTGTTCAAAGATCGAATAGACGAACTGAGGCTCAAAACAATCCAATATTTTGATATACGCTTACATATTATTTATTCATAAAACTTGTTATACATTAAATTATTGTCCTATTCTGGAGGTAATGGAAAGGAAATGAACTGTGAAAATAAATTTATTCACAGAATGAAATTTGCCCCCCCCCCTAGGAAAAATATATTCCTACGTGCCTGCGAGTAACTAGATAGAATAGAATGAAATACACACATACACAACACACACATTACTATATGCGAATTGTGTACCTGTGGGTGGAACTGGCCAGTAACATTTGAACAAACAAATAGTTAAAAATAAATTATAATGTATATATACTACATAAACTTTGTCAAAGATTCACGTAAAAATAATAATGTTTGAATACTTCTATTTTTGTATAGATAACGAAGCTTGGTCCTACTTTTATTATAACATTACGGAAAAACTTGTAAGCGATGTTAATGAGATGCAAATAAGTCTCGTCTCGTTTTCATGACCCTGGAAAAAAACGGAGGGTGTAAATAGATGCTAAATTTAAGGAGTATCTATAAAAACATGACTAATATATAACGTATCTTCAGGAGCAGGCACGATCTGTTATATATAATATCAGTTCTGGTGAACCTTTGACAACCAAATTAGACTTTTTGCGCGAATTTAGGAAATGTAATCTAATCTTTAGAAGAGCATCTCTGCAATATGTGCCAGAAAATGCACTTGTATAAACCCAAAATAAAAAATTTGATATATAAACACACTCAGGCACACGAATTAAATGACAACTGATGGATTTATTTTATTCGATTGAAATACTGCTCATTTATATATTTTATTTTATTACTATGAATAATTTCGATCAATTTAATTATTTTAGCGATTCTATAAGGTTCGAGTAATCAGGTATTTTTTATTGGAGACTTTTTCATAAATAGAACGTTCTTGTTTTGTCGAACTGAAAGAAGGAACGAGAAATCGGTTAACAGACTGGATCCTAATTGCATTTATGCAGAGAAGACACTGAAGTTGCCTAGAGCGGCGTTCTCCCCACTCCCAAAAGCTTTACACATATAACCAAATTGACTGTGGAAACGTCGGCAGAGGTAAGCAAATCAATTAGCTCCTAGTATTGTAATATATGCGCATATCTGTTTCGTCTGCTTTACAGGCAGTAGGTTGGGAGTCTTCTGGCTCAGAAGAGATTAAGGGTCCTATTGTACTATCGTTCGTTCTACGGGTTTCTTGGAATAATTGTAACCACCCAATTACAACTGATATAAAATGTCAAAATACGTCATACGTAAGTATTTTGTCCATATACAGTAGTCTGACGCAAGCAGCAGCAAAGAAATTATAACCGTTGACAGTTGAGAAACGATGCACCATATTAATTAACGTGGTATCTCTGAAGAAGACGTTGTTTGCTAGTTACAGCACGAGAAACCAATGTAACAATGAATAATTGTTTTATTGCAAATACCAAACTTATTTTCTACGATTTTCATTTAGATGGTATGAGATATTCTTTTTAAATGTAGTTTTGCAAATATAATTCATTTCAAGTCACTAAATATTTTGAGTGAGTTCTGGACTAATCACTGAAACTCGAAAATATCGGAGCAATTGATTAGGAACAGTATCCAATTAATACCACAACTAAACAATGCTCTCTCGGAATTCGTTCTCATCGGATTGAATTGTAAAATTTCCGCAAATTTGTATTTTTGTAAATTTTCTATGGAAATGCCATAATCACGAAAGCAGGTATATCATCCTAAATTATTTTATCAAATTAAGCAAACCAACGATCACTCTCTTTTTGCCTATTTTCCTGTAATGCATATAGCGTATAAAATTCCGATGTTAAATATCATTTTTTTCATTCGCGCTGTTCCCGGAACATTAGTCTTGAAGAGGAAATGCAAATGCAAGACCTCTTAATTGCTTCGTCAGACATGTTGAAATCTTATCTGAAAGCCGTAAACAACTGGATAAAAACAAATAATGCAAATTAGAATATAAACAATATAAAACATTAGAGTTGGACTATCACTGTCTGTCAGACTAATATACACAGTAGAATTTGTTCATCTCCATTAGTAAATCTGCGAGATATTTAATCAAAATTTCGAAATGTCTAAAGAAGAAGTAGGTTTTTTAAGGATATTACAATCAATGAATAAACCGTTCAATCTTCTTGTTTTTCATTTTTCTGTCGTACATCAGATCTACAGAAAAAGATCTCTGTACTAGAAAAAGTGAAGACAGAAAGTAGGTTGGTAACGCTCAATACTGGACGTTGTAGAAGAAAGGAACTTCAATGTTTTCGACCTTGAAGGAACTGGAACCTACACACACACACAATCGTTCATGGGGATCCGATGTGTTGGTTGCCTCTCCGTGGCGAATCCTATGAACGATGCGGATCGGCAAAGAAACAACACACCCCAACTGCCCCGCCACACGATTTGTGCGTTCAACAAGCCATGACATTCTTACAATGAGGATGATAGTCAGTGGCGGATCCAGGATTTCAAGAAAGGGAATATGGCATATATTTTATTTAAAAAAGGGTAGGAAACTAATTTACATTTGTAAATTATTGTCAAGTTAATATTTAATACGTATTAAGTAGACTATAATTTAAAATATGTCATTTGTGATGGTGTAACCAAGTAGATACAAAACTGCAGTGAAAGGCTGCAGTAAATGCCACATTTTCTAAATTGCGTAAACAAACCAGTGACTTCAGTCGTCGATTTTTTATCCCAATTCATTTTCTTATACGTTGAAGACAAGTCACATAACAAGAAGTCTGTATTGTCCAGTATACAATAATCATTCGAATATACAATACGTATAATTTCTCATATATGTAACTTTAGGTTTACATTTTCACTCGTGGGAAAGGGCGAATGCACACGTACAAAAAAGAGCACCTGAGAAGAGGACTCCAGGAAAGAGTACGTGAGAACATGAGAATGGGCATACACAAAAAAGAAAATATGACATAGGGCAAATGAGAAGAGGTAGACGGAATAGGCTACATGCAAAGAGACACTGGAAAAGGAAGTCCAAGAAAGAGAACACAGAAAATGTCATAGAGAGGCAAATGAAAAAGAGGTACTGAAAGGGCAGCTGGGAAAAATAGGGGACGGGCGTCCCCTCTGGATCCGCCAGTGATAGCGGTAACCTTATTCGTACCTTACTCATTAGTCGGATCAGCGATGGTCGGGTCAGATGAGAGAAGCTGTCCCCGAAGTCCGGACCATGTAAAGAAGAAGAGGAAAGGGTCGCCCGAGGCGAATATGGATGACTGCTTCATTTGGTCCAGTGGTCTCAGAGTCACGGACTTTCTTTGAACGTAGCTATATGCAAGTGTCCTTTTATTCGGAAGTCCTCTCAGGCTCAACCTGTTAACATCCCCAACGTTGAAGTTGCCTCTAAGGTTAAACTTTTGGGTGTAACTTTGACTGATGACCTCTCTTGGAATGCACATAGTGAAGAAAGTATCCGGTTATAACCTCAATGCCCACATACAAGCTTAACGTGCTCTGAAACAGGCACCCATCAACAGAAAATCTATGATTAGGATTTATTATGAACTTATAGTATTCTAAGTATCCTGGAGTACTGCTCACCGTTTTGTTTGGCCTTAACAAGTCCCAAACCATAAACTGTTCAGACTAGAGCTCACCATATGGAATGCAAACGCTGTGATTGTAATTAATTGCCATTTTCCTTCTCTTGAAACTCAAAGAAAGGCTGTTGCGATTGCGATTAAACATTTTAATGCAGCTGCTGCTGCTGATGTAAATCTCATTCTTCATCCCTGTATTCCCCAGAGTCATTTGGTCAGCAGATCTTTTGTTCAACTTTTTTGTCATACTTCTCGTTTTAGGAATTCATTCATTTCTCTGGTCTGTATTCTTATTAGCAAACTGTCATTCAATGAGTTTAGCTTGTCCTTTTCGACTATCATCGATTCATCATTGTATAACCTGTTTCTGATTCCCATTTGTTTTCTGCTGCAATAAACATTTATTATTATTATGAGTAGTCACCGACGGGCAAATCAGTGACATTGGCAATGAGGACAGCTTTACGGATCAAGAGGATGGGTGGAAATGTCTAGTTGATCGCTGTGCATTCGAGGAAATATACTGTCTATAATGCCTGTTGATGATGACTGAAAATCCAATTCGGTATTATACGCCTTGGACACCCACATAATTTTGTCTTAATCTGAGATTATGCGATAATCGCTGATCACTTTTTTTGCAGTGAATGAGATATTTTAAATCAAATAACGATGTGCTTTTCTGTTAGTTGTCCTCACTGGTGTCATCTTGTAAGTCTATAATTCCTATCGAACATAACCCTGGCCTTAGATGTAGATTGTTTATCCCTACGCATGTCAGCTCATTCGGGAAAAAAATCCCTATGTGCTTAGTGCGAGTCGATTCGGAACAAATGAGTGTGTCAAACATGGATACCGCGAAAATGAATAGTAGTATATACGGAGGTTGGACTATGAAGAAATCACCGAATTACAACTCATATATGTTTGAACAGATGTGCTGAATGACATTGTACAATGTGTAAAAATGCGATTGCATGCACCTAGATTGATGAGGTTTAACCGAGGCAGTTTTAGATCATAGTTATTTATTGTATGTATTCGGAAGTGATTTTATCTGCTCTCTCAAGCGGGACGCCGAATCTAAAAAATTCCAAAGGTCGCGCTGAATTGAGTTGAACATCTGCCCGATGGAGAAAATAGAAAATCTCCCAAGGTAGCATAACTTGCTTTTTTAGTGCGCACACCTGCTTTGATCATTTATGATTTTAATTTTGATAGTAAATTAATCAATAATTAAACACAACTCTTTGGAACTAATAAATCTTAGGCCTAACTGTAATTACTATACAGTAGTATACATATTGCATCTGCCGATGTTCTTCAAGGTTCCGCTGAGATATAATCTACTACTACATATTTCATTACTACTGATGAAAAATTTGATATACTTGTTTGTCATTATTTTCCATTTATGTAATTTACATTTGGCAAACACAATCAGACGAAGTGTTAGAAAATCTTAACGTCGCATTGGAATCTAGAATTGAGGAATTGGAGGTATTAAGGAGAACCAACGTCTCCTTTATGTTAAGCAAAAAACGGTATACCAGCGGAACATTATTGAAACGAAAGATTACCATTGCGAATTTTGTGCGTTTAGTTTTCCCTATAGCCCTATGTTAAATGCCAAAATCAAGAAACTTTATAAATAAGACTTTTCAAATCGAATAAGTTACCACTTTCAGTGCAATGGTCATGAGAAAATTGAAATCCCTGAGTATTTGAGCTAAAATAAAGGAATTTATATAAATTAAAGAAATGCCGTTATAAAATACCGCATGATCATGATTTGTAATAAAAACAATTCGTTTTCTAACGATTATTTTTGGCAAAGGTTTTGCAGATATCAAGGATTTCAACCACAAAAAATAGGTCAAGAGAGAAATTAACAAAATTTATGTTCAGAATCCCAATTATTTTCGTGATTTCATAATATTTCACCTGATTGTGTTTGTATGGCGTAGTTTACTGTTTATAGTACGCTATTTTTTTATTCAAAATTTATATCAAATTCTGATTATGATACAATCAATGATTTCGTCAAAAAGATTCGTCTGAATATATGCCTGATGTTCCGTTTGGTTGACCAATTTGCTCGTGTGGCATTTAAAAATTTCTCCAACAGCAAAACATTTAATTATTAATAAAGATTCTCTAATTAATTGTTGTTTAGTTTGTACTCCGCTATGCCATTGTTTTAAAAGAAAATACCAAGTACTAATCTCGGGAATATATTTTAACTACCAAAATAGGTATTTATGATTTATCGGTAGTTGGTAGTGAGCAACAAAGCAGCAAGCTACAAAATAACAATAACTAAATTCCATATAGAAGTCGAGTTTCTGGTTTGACGCGCATTTACAGTATACTGTAGTACAGTTTATGTATGAAGTACGATGGTAGTCCTGATTAGAGAATACTAACAGTGGAACAGGCCAATGACAGAGCCTCATAATATTGTTGTATCATAAACATATTTTTTCGAAATTAGATGCATACAGCATGTATTCATATCTTGTTTGCAGCAAATTACCTCAGATTATTTTTGTTAAAAGGGAGTGTTCACCAAACAAGCGTTAACAATGATAACAACAATAAACAGAGCTAAAATTACATTTGACATCAGATTATAACTTAACGTTTCTCTGTCAGTATCTTATTGACGTACTGTATATGTAAGAATTGTAAGATCGAGCGCAAAATCATTTATAGTATAAATTGCAAAAATGCGCCTACCGTTTTTGGGAAGTATCTTTTTAAAAGGATCAATTAATCAGTCCGTCTGGATGCAAGGGACCTTTCGACGGGAGCCACTTGTAGCAGAGACTGCGAAGTTCGGGCAAACAGTGTAGAGCAGGGGCCCATCAACACGTCAGATGAGAGGCTCGAGTTACTCGTTCACACTAACCCAGTTTTTGTCAACAAAGCGGAGTAGGCAGCATAGACTCAGAATGTAACCCCGAAAATTACTCAAACGTCCTGTCGTTTCTCTCCTTCTCAGCCGTCAAGACACTGGGGGTGTTAAGTGGTGTGGAGGGGGTCACACATTGGCTTCCACTTCTTGCCTTGTGTGGAGTAGTCGGTGGGAGTGAGGTGTAATGGTTAATGATGGCTGGTGAGCCTTCAGCCGCCACCGTCACAGAAGATGCAGCACGACCAGAGAAAATAACGCAATGCCTAAAAAGTATCTAGGTGTCGCGCCTATTTTTCCTAGAAGAGAGCGATAATGTGGGTCTGTGTGGGGGGGGGGGGTGGTGAGAGCGATTGGGAAAAGTTTTTGTGAGCGTGCGTGTGTGTGAGAGTGAGAGAGAGGAAGAGCTGTTGTGATCTCTTTTCCCCCTCTCTCTCTTTCTCTATATCACACTGTCTCCCTCCACGTCGTCTCCCATTCGACAAGGGAAAGCTTCTCGATGCTGTCGACACAGCCAACGGCAAACGACGTGGACGATGTTCGATTCAGATCATTTATTGCTACCTACTACTTCTAACACCACCACACTGTCACGATGCTTTCAAACCCATTCTTTCATTTCTAATGGAGGACAAAGAAGGGTGGATTTTCTCACCAATGTGTACGTGTTGATACTATCTTCCGCTCCACTTCCCGCCCGTCCCTCATTCATCCTTCCAATTCTGCGTTATCATTAGCCCAACCGTCACTGTGCAAACTGGGGTTACTATGGACATTTTGAAAAAAAATACAAATTTTCCCTTTTGTGATATTGAAAACAAACAAAATAATTTTCACCAAACATTTCGTCCTATTGTTATTCAGAGAGCGAATATTGATGTATTCATCAAGTAGAACCATTGGACACCACAGAAGAGAAAATAGGATGTTATATGACTATATAGTATGTGGAGGTATGGAACTCTGCAATCAAGCTTATAGACTGTGTAGAGTGAAATTACTTCTTACACCACACGAGTATTCTGTAGATAGATTCCCTTCGTCCGCTTACGAAATATATCGAAGCTGCATAGTTAGTTTATTTGAAACAAATAGGTTGAAATACGTATATTAGAGAAGACACGTTCATTTAAACATAAATGATTTCCGCGTAATTTGGCTGATTGCCCTTTCGGCGAAATCTGATGCGATGCACTTTTCTGATTTAAAATAAGTAGAATTTGGTAGGCATGCAGGTTAGTGTTTAATTTTCTAATACAATGATAGTACACATTCTTGTTTCATTTTGTCTGTCTGTATTGTTTGTAACAGCTAGTTGCTATTTTGCAAAAAAATAACCGAAAATAGAAGTATTAGCCCTTCTGCGATTTTTTCCTACCAAACAGCCCCAACCCAAAATTGCATGTTTTGGCGTGCGTGTCTACTTTATAGGTGATGTATTCAAACCTCTTTGATTTGGAGACAGTTCAATTCATATACAGCATTAAATTAATTGCAATTAGTTTGACTAACGATATAATGCCATATTTTCTTTAAAGTAAAGTCAATGATAGCAGAGATATAAAACTCAATTTTTAATAACGAAAAAGCAGGAAAATAAATATATTTGGTTCTACAATTTTTTCGGTCAATTTCGGTTTCCTTTGGTTTAGGTACCCAAATAACTTTTTGTTTCATTAATATAATAGTGTTTGGTTTTATTAATATGAATTATAAATATTTAGATTTTGAGCAAAAGGCGTAATCGTACATAGACCGCGTTAGCAATTCAGTAATACCTTACTTCAGGTTTATACCTATATTATCTTAGTCCTAATTAGGAAAACAAATATTTTTAACAAGATATTTCGACTTTCATCATATTGAATAATTTGATAAATGACTCGAATTAAGTGTTCGCTCTAAGTTTTCGTACTTGTATTAAATTTTCAAGTATGCCCGTCAGAGAGCTGCAAACGCAATTTAAGAAAATTAACATAGTGATTGAAACTTACAGCGAAATGAAGTCCGTCGATAGCAACGACCGAAAAATCAATAAAAGCTACTCACACAACAATTACAGAGTAGTTAATGAAGATAATACAATAAAATTGCGAGAAAAATAATAAATACAATATAATAGCGAGAAAGATAAAATATACTATTAAAATAAGACTAAAAGGTTAAAATTGGGGATAAAGTCACAGATAAATTTCAAATAAAAAAGCAATTTTATGTGGTTTAGCATTTTAAACTTCCTATATAGTTTTTGTAGTAACAGACTTTTTCTAAAATCTCAAACATGGAAGAGGCATCGCGTCGTCTCTATCATTTGGCAGATATGTCTTGATCTTTTTTGTAGGATACCAGTTGGAATGTGCTCCTTCATGCGTTCAGAGAGCAATCGCGTAGTACGACCGACCGACATATGTCGTTGTGTGGGAAGTGTGAGGAGCCAGATGAGAAGGATCACTGGTTGACGTGTCTGGGCAGAGAGCTGATGAGAAAGGAATGTATGTGGGATCCGGAGTATGGCGAGCCTGAGGGACGAGACGGCTATTATGCGATTTGACGGTACGACGCACCCTGATTGCCCAAAAATCAACAGGAAGACCAACACCACACACGAAAGATGCAATAATCTGTACTTCAAATGCGACGCCAACGACAAAAAAGAATGAAAGATCGAAAAAAGAGAGTTACTCAGCCTTCGACGATTCCGAACAGATCACTCCCTTGAGCTAAGCGTGCCTACACCAAGCGTATCGGTCTCAGATAAATTGACACATGCCTTAACATGCAACCTCGAAGCTGTGGCAGTGGAACATATCACGTTAGAGTGCCCGGCAATCATCAACCTGCGCGAATAATGGGATATCAATGACCTCGGCAGCTTGGTTTCATACCCAGAACATGGATGTCACAAGAAGCGGTATCCCAATGTATAGTATAATAATAATAAATTTTTATTTCCCACCCGGACTTAATTCAACAAATGACAGGTTTACAATATAAATGAAAAGGGAATTTTGTTCGGTCATGCTAACGGAATAACTATAAACATGTAACCTTCATATAAAAAAATTAACAACTGTTTGGGACGACATAAAGACAAAAATCTGAAATAATATAACTATAAAACAAACAAAAAATAATAACAAAGACTTTACATATTAAAAAACATACAAAACGCCCCTTAAAATAGGGAAACAAAAATTAAACAAAACAAATTAATAACCTGAACCGAACAAATATAAATACAAGTTATTGTTTTTTCTTTTTATCCAACCTAAACGAAGCCCCTGGTATGGCTAGGAATACTAGAGGAGAAAACATTTCTATCTAGCTGGCACCCCTATAGGTGTACGGTATAGTCAGTCCTCTTCCCCGATCGCTCGACGTCAACACAGCTTTTAGTTGTTCAAGGATACCAACAATCAGGGTTCGTACGCTTTTCACAGAATGAAATTCCAGACTTTTTTCCAGACTTTCTTTTTCAATATAATTTAAATATTGTAAATACACAATTTAAAAATGTATGTGTGTGTATGTTTCCCATTTTAGGTTATAT
>JAUYWV010095988.1:0-14083 GCA_032274565.1 Nematoplana nigrocapitula
CATACCAATCTCAAATAGACAACACATGCGAACCCATACACACATATGCAGATGGAAAATGTTTTTTTGCCTGCTAGCTTTAATTATATTCATACCAATTTTCATCTGAAACCAATTTCCAATCTCTAAACAAAAACTGATTTTGATCTTAAGCGTGACACACATGCGAGGATGCAACTAAAAATTCCATATGATTGTGTGTTTAAATGAGCAGGTTTTGTCATGTATTCGTAGTATTCACAATTATTTAAATTCATTTAAATAATATGTCTTCAGTAGTACGCATTCTAAAAATGCGCATAATATGTGCCATAAATAACCGACATCTCGGGTCATTACCGGAAGTCATTGTCATTTTATCCTCTATGCTCGTATACTTGCGGCAAATCTATTTCATTACACAGCAGCTAATTTAAACAAAATGTTAAACCCAAAAATACTATATGTGAAAATTCCTCAGTAAAGTTTACCTTTAAAACATTGTAATCAATGACAGGAATAATTTTTACAATGAAGTAATAATGAAAAGAACACGGATTGACTTTTGAGAATTTCGGCAGACTATAGTTTCTTCTTCTGTTTACCAGTAAAATGTTTATTCTATGGTAAGAAAGTTTTATTTCAAAATAAATCTTTGATTGAGGTTAACAGTTTTTGGAAAATAATAAGATCCCCGTAAGCTAAGCACATGTGCGCCTTCCTGATGAGAAATCTTTATCTAAACAGTTGTTGCAATAAATACAAGTTCTAGTTCTGCTTTTTATCTTTACACTTAAATTTTCATTCATCGTTCACTTTTAGTGTATTCTATTTAATTAATGATGAAGAAACAATATAATACACTGTATTTCTAGGAAATCGAACTCATGAAAATTGTGACTTGGATTAAACTCACTATTTCTAGGACTAAATTTCCTGGTCTTTGATTAAAAGTCTATATGAATACGTGTCGTTTGGTTGTATACTGTAGTCGAGAATTATTATCCAAAAATAATAGAAGAACTAGACATTTTTAAGATGTCACCGAGCTTATAAAATACCTTTACGCTTAATTTCCTTGTTGTTAAAACATTATATAATAACAGTAGTGTGCCAGTAGTTGATTTTTCCTATATATATATTTAATGCAAAATACACGCGCAAAAGTATTATATAGATATATTCTCTATATCTGATTCAGTGTCATGTGATTTCATTGTCGTTGTTAGATTTACGTTGCAACACAATCTACATATATCGCTTTTTTATAAACTTTATGATGGAATGCTTTGTATTACCTGACTAAACGTGGCCGCAAAGGTTTCTATGATGCTAGAAATGAATAATCCAAAAAATTGACTACAACAAAATATTTTTATTTAACGTTAAGCAAAATTTCCCCCTTTTCGGTATTCCAGGTGACGTACCCTTGTTGTCCGGAGATATACCCGGACGTGACCTTCACCGTGGTAATGCGCCGCCGGACACTCTACTATCTATTCAACATCATTTTCCCCTGCCTGTGGCTGACGGTGTTGAGTCTTTTGGGGTTCTGGCTACCTCCGGACAGTGGGGAAAAGATCACGCTAGGTATCACCGTTCTCCTAGCCTTCTCTGTCTTTATGCTGCTCATCGCGGAGAATATGCCAGCCACCAGCGAGTTCGTTCCCCTCATCGGTATGACTCCAGACCACCCAACTAGCATAGGAAGGTAGAAAGGGCAATTTTAGTTGAACATTATATGCTTTAAAAAATAACATGAATTGAACTTCTTTCATATTGCAAATTATCGAGTTTTAAATGAAGTACAGTAGGTTTTAGAAAAACAAAGCGATAGTTGAAGCAGACAGAGAGAGGGAGAGATGTCTCATAAATAAATCATTTCATACATTATATCGTTTTATGTCATAGACAGAATTTTTGTTTATTTGTTCCTTTATACCCGTTTTTTAAAGGGTCATTAATACATTCTAATTTTTTGTCAATAGAAATATTAAGAAGATAAGCAACAACATCCATCATTTGTGTTAAACTATTATCTATCTAGCTGTCGTCCTCGTTTGAGCTTTTGCGACGACTGATAACCTTTCATGCAACCCTCTTCGCCATGCGTTCCTGTTCTGCGCCATCTCCTTGTACTGTTGGTAACTGTATCCAGTTCATTCCTTGATGTTATCAAACCTCCTTTTCCTGGGTGCCCCGCGGTACCTGGTACCTTTGATGTTACCTTCCATGACTGTCAGAGATAGATCTCTCGCACTCCATCACATAACATGACCAAAGTACTGAAACTAAATTTTTGCAACCTGTGTCTTTAGTTCTCTTTTTGCATTTCCTCTAGTACTGACTCATTGTCCGATGTTCCCACCAAGACACACCAAAATTCTTCTCCAGCACCATATTTCCAGAGCATCAATCCTGGTTTTGTTCGACTTCTTGATCGTTCACCCTTCCACTCCATATACAGGAAGACTGACCTCACTAATGTCTTTATAATCTTAACTTTTAAATCCTTGTTGATGTTCCTGTCTTTCCATATTCTCTCCAATTGACCAACTTTTTCTTTGGCAAGGGCTATTCTTCTCTTGATTTGTGCAGTCTCCCGTCCGTGTCTTGTAGGACCCCAGAAACTTGAAATCATTCACTTATTCCACTTCTTCCCTTCGTATCGAAATGTCCATCAGCTCGATATTTTATTTTCAAACTAAATAACAAAGTTTAATAAATGCGGACATGCCTATAATTCTTTTCGGAGAGCGAAGTCCAACTGTGCAATATTTGCTGCAGCAGTATCTCATTGCCTCACCCTGAGTCCCAGTTCATCCCGCAAATGTTCATTGGGATTCAGGTCCGGACTTTTGCTGGCCAATTGTTCCTCCGGATCCTACTGTAGATTTGTCGAAAAAGTTTAGTACAGCGTGACATTGATGAGGAGTTACACTGACATTCAGAAGTCACCAAGCTGTTTGCCCACAATACATGTTAGGAGAGTAGAGTTTCCGCCCATGGCAAAAGATTGACTGAGAGCACCTGTCCGTAGCCTATCCGATCCTCTGAGGTTCCTCGTAGGATAACCAACGGCGCTCTGCACTTACAACATATGCATCCATACGCCGCTGTTGTCGATAGGAGATCTTGGCGAAGAACCTCCGTTCGCATGCGACATACTCTTCTTCTCCCGTCTACGGTGCCTCATCCGTAAAAAATAATGCGTCTCTATTGTCCCTCGTGGAAGTGGCAGTGATACATTGCGCACTAGCGATCCAATAGTCAACAATTCGGAAGGTGCTGAAGAAAAAAATCGATTTTGATATCATTTGGCTTTGCTCCCAGTATATTAGACCACCCAATGAGTTGTTTTCATGTGGCGTTCATGTATGAACTTAATAATGAATGGAATCTGATGAGGTAAGACTAATATAACACCACAGGACTATCGGTGTAACTACCCAACGCAAAGGATCGTCAATTTTACTTTCGTTTTCTGCACTGTGCACAAATTACATAGATAAGTTTGATCCATGCTCCCTGGGACTCACCGGAGGTCTGCGATGTTGCACGAGACCCTCATCACAGGATATCGAAGCTCTTTTAACTTCTTATCAAATACAATTCAAAAGAGAACGCTTGTCTGAGACAACTGTGTGCAGCTATTTCGGAAGTTAAGCCGTTTAAGCAGGAAACTGGCAAGATTTTGTTTAGTTCATGCTTTAGAATGATATCATGTATGTTGATGTTTGAGTCAAAATAAAATTTGGTATTGTCTGCTTTAGCGTCGGTTAAAGGCACTATACTGTATATTAGACGAGTGACACATTTTAAAAATATATTACTCTAGTTGAGGCAACTCAGATATTTGAATAGCGAAAGAAATCAAGTGAGCTTTATTATTATTTTTTATTTGCCACCAGGTCTGTTTTTCGGTTAGGGAATAAACAATAAACAAATAGACGAGATAAATGAATAACTGAGAAAAACAACAAAAATATAATTACTCTTTTGCAATTCATCATCGGTTTTCGCTTTTATTTTATTTAGATGTTTGGTTTCGGCACTGAAATTGGTGACACAAATTCATAAAAAATATATTCACACAGACCTGCTTCTATAATTAATAGAACATTATATTGATATTACAGTTAACAAATGATCAATTGGAAAGCGTGGTTACTTCTCCACTGACTAAAGTGTCTGATGGGTTGCATTGTCCTCTTACAAATTACACAAACAAACGTGATCTTCTATCGACCAGGCTATTCAAATTCTAGCAAACCAATCCGTTTCCCAATGAGTTGAGTTGCGGAGGGTCTTACTAAATATGATATATTAAAAATGCATTTTTTAACATAACTTTAGATATAAATAAAATTATTTAACATTATATACAGTTATACATAGACATATAGAAAAATACATTACATCAGGTAAGTTAGATGTCTATGTACTTTCGTTGAATTTCTATTAAATTAGATCAATAGATGTCAAATTTTGAATTTCTATTAAAATTAAGCAGTATTTCAAGCGAAGCATCCACTAGTGGTCCACTAGATCATTTTTTACGCCGAGTAAGTATCAAAGAATGGGTTTAAACAACAGTACAATTATTTCGTATACAAGCGTCAATTAAAATATAAACGTCTCGTTTACTATTCTCCATATTAATAAAATCTCAACACCAATCAATTCTTCGTTAATGCTTCGTTTAAAAAACTGCTCAATTTTAAAATTCAAAATATATGGCATCTATTGATCTAATCTAACAGAAGTTCTACGAATCACATTGGCATCCAACTTACCCGATACACTGTATTTTTCTATATGTCTAATTATCTAATGTTATGTTAAAAAACGCATTTTTAATAGATCAATCTATAGCATAAGCCATATTACGTCGTCTTATAATAAAAAAACGCAACATTATAACGACTGAGATTTATTTATTTATTTCTCTTTAACGTGAGAGATTAATTTGATACGAGTACATGAAAAAGTTTGTAGTTTCGGCATTATTAGAAAATGTTATTTAGTTTTATCTGAGGCATTGAAAACCGAAAAAAAATGCGAAAATAACATATGTCTACTAATGACTCAATGAAAACTTTTTACCACTCGTGATTTGTCAATCACTCGTTGCAGAATGATTCCCTAATCACTCATGGCATGACATACTATTGTCATATAAATATTTTATTAGATACATATTTTGCACACAATATCCAATGCCCGATTCCGGCTACAATATGATCAAGCCCTCAACATAGCAGACAACTAAACTGATACAGTACTGTATATTCATAATTTTAAACCAATAAACTTCAACTGCTTGTCTGACGAATGACGGAACTTTTCATTTCCTTAGTTAATGTTGATGGTTTGTTTTACCAGACTTTCTCTATCATTTCCTATGGGAACGCTGCTAATCTAATGGACTTCATTCAGACTGTTGACTGATAATGGTTAATGGTAATCCCAACCATGATTCTAAAGACATTGTGGTCTGCAATCCCGATGTGTTTTCCTGATATTATTGAAAATAATTTTCTGCATTAAGTGTATTAGCGCTAAGTGGGTTATACTTTCTAAATAATTCTCACGCCCAAAGTAGAGTGACGTTGGTCGGTCTTTCATTTATACAGTTGTTTAAATTATTGATAAAAGAAGAAAATCGTCTAACTAGATACATGTAGTTATTTAACGAGTTTCCAATATTGTGCATAATGCGATGCATTTACATAACGCATAATATAATGAATTCAATGATTATAATTTTTATAAGAATTTTCAGTAGCAAGATAGGATAAATTAAACAGAAAAGAAAAAAATCGAAATGTCACAGTCAACTGAAAATTGAAGTCATGTATAAAAAAGAAGGCATCAAAATAACAATGCAGAAGGTTTAATAATTTAATATCACGCATCTTAAGCTGCTGTCACCAACACCATATTGTTTCAATAGACTACTTATGTTACTAACATGAAATAATTTAAATACAATTCACTATTGTAGGATAAATTTTAAAGACAAAAAAATAAAACTTCTGGACATTCAAGTCAGTTGGTGAAGTGTGATTTGAAAAACATCAATGTTTTTAATTGCGTAGTGTTGTACATACATTGTGTACGATCAAATGTGTTGTAGACAATATCATTTTCTCATTTAAATAATATTTACCTTCTTTTCCTGTTCAAACTATAGTATAAATGGATGTGTTCCGAAATGCAATGAGTAAACATCTGGCTTTAGTACATGCATAATAAACTATGCTCACTTTATGTTAAAGAACATTTCTAAATATATGTTGTGGAAGGCGCTGTGATACTAATGAGTGTAATTTCGTTGGTAACCAATAAATAAATTATATTTCAAACTGACATTTCAAGTAAGCTATTACAATTTACATAAAGTTGGGTGAAATGAATTATTCAATTTGAACTGATTTTGTGATATTCTATATTTAATTTCGATGATCTATGGAAGTATGAGATTATTAGGCATGATAAATAACACCGATGAACTAATATTTAATGAAAAAGAATGAATAAATTTTCTCTGAATTATGTCATATGATGCATTATTTCATGCATTGTATTTAAGAACTGGTGATATTTTTTCATTTCAGGTATATATCTGACTGTAACTATGGCAACCACATCCTTATCCATTGTGTTGACCGTAGTAGTTCTCCATTTGCACCACATCGGACCAAACCATCGACCTGTGCCCCAGGAAGTGAAAAACTTCTTTTTCAACTATGTCGCCCCTTTCCTCTGCATGCAAACTGTTTCGCGCTATCTGCAGCGAAATCGAAACCGGAAGCGCGCAACTCCTCGTTGCTTCGCTACCAGTCTCCCACATAGGGACAACCGTCACCGGAGCGGAGTCAGTTCCGCTTTGGACGACGCAGAGAGTATAGCCATGACATCGATGTTCGGCATTACCACAAATTCGGGAGGATGCGGTAGACCGCATCAGACCTCGTTCAATGGCTCACTTCAGGACCCCTTTCAGACGAGGGTGGACTGGTGCAACGAAGCCTCCGTACGACCTGACAAGTCCGACCACCACCATCACTTCAGTCCTCATTCCTGCATCTCCAACCGACACCCTCGAAGCCCTATTATTGGATCTGGTGGGGGCAAGCGCTTTGTCGTAGGCGGCGGCGGGGGCGGATTTGGCGAGGACGATCCGAGGAGTCACTACGAGACCCTAACGCGTCATTTGAGGTCGCTGATCGCCCGACAAGAAGAGGAGGAACTTCTCCAAGAGACCATCAACGATTGGCGCATGTTGGCTTATGTTGTGGACCGGCTGCTCTTTTGGATGTTTCTTCTCACTGCTCTGCTCTCCACCATCATTATCCTACTCATCATGCCACTGTTCAAAAAGCCCATGTGACGTGCCCGCGGGGGAATTACTGTAATTAAAGCAAACCATTTTTAGTATGATGATATATGCGTTTGCTTATACGTAGTTGTTCTGACGTGAAAATTCGATGAAACCTAAAATATGAGGTGAGACAGCCTCGGAAAAAGCAGTAGGCTAACACATTGTATATTTTAATTACTGTATCATCGGGCATTTGAAATTTAGAGTGTCTTGATCCATCGGAATAAACAAAAGTATTTTTTCTACTAGAAACATAGTGAATACACGCAATCAAGATTTACTGCGAAATTTATAATGCCAGTTCATACATTGTAGAAATGATTCATGGGAACTATTTGTTAACCTGAATATTAATTGTGTATAACGAATCTACTACGAAATAAGTCACTGAATAAGCAGACTTTCTTCTCTAAATATGTCCCGTGAAATTATTTGCCATATTCGCGAAACATTAGAACCTTTTGGGCACCGCAAAGTAATGATATTTTCCCATAGACATCTTAGTACTAAATTAATATCTAGCTTCCATACTATCTAATATTAAATATTCTCATTCGTCAAAATTAATGCGAGCCTTACGCTTCAGATGCCTTAGTACAAACATGTGTATGTCCCTTTCTTCTAATTCATTTTGACTTTGTAAGTAACGATTTTATTTCATTATCGTATATTTTTAATAAGGCAATTCGTGGAATATAATCTTTCAAATGCGCGCTACAAATGCACTTATTCATGGAGTAGCGTATACATATAGTAGATGACGTCATTACTGAGGCTGTTGAAGTATAGGGTATAACAAATTCTTCAGTAGGTTGTCTCTTTTCTCTTTCACAGCCTTTATAAAATAAAGCACAGTAATACACGAAGTCTTCCCAGTATGTATAACACTTTAAAACAAAATATATCAAGTTAGATATTAAAATGTAGTTATCAACAAAACACACGAAAGTAATTTTAAATATATATTTTTTCATTGACAATTAAATGTAAATTTTGAATGTCAAATAAGAAGGGATGACAAGTGATAACAACTGCATTCAGTTCAGTATGACCCGTTGTTTTTGGACACCAGTAGGAGTAGAATGCATGAATCTGTTGGCCTGACTTGATCAGTACTTACACCATTAATGGACGCTTCGCGTCAAAATAAACAAATCTCACAATATTGAAAATAACGGGAAAGACTCTTTGCGCAAAGTTGATAATGAATACAAAGGAAGAGCCTGCGGTGAAGCATTTCTCGCAATGTCTCCAGGCTCACCTGAGATACAGTTGAACACAAAATATGGTGGTAGCAGGTCACAAGCTGACATTGTCCGCATTTGCTGACTCAGTCACTAGTGACATGTACCGGTACTGCTCTATCAGGGACGTCTATGTTTACGTTTCTGTTCGCATAAGACGTGTATTGTAAATTCAAACTTGTACTAGTAGATTATTTAAATTCCAAGGTTATGTTAAATTGTGTTTTATTCATCTACCAATCAGCTGTGGAAAATGAAGACCGTTTAGCCGCCATGCTTACTATTTTTAGACTTACACTGATTTCTACACTTTGTGCTGTATGCGTAAGGATTATATTACAATTATATCAATTCTAGCTTCTTCTTGATAAACTGGTATTCTACAACTTTGCTCAATGTTTTACCCGTCCTCCTCCTCATCTCCTCTGACTGATATTCATATGTATGTATATCTACCCAGTTAAACAAGTTCTCATGATAATATCGATTTATTACGGTAAATATTGCTAGACTAAGACTTTATATGAATTAAACTCTGAGTTATGCGGCCTCTTCAAATATTTTTGTTTTATTATCCTTTTAATCTACTTATTTAGCACCATCAACTGTACAGTAAACATTTAGCCGTATGGAGTCAAGGGGATTTAGAGAAGTCTGGGTATTGAAAGATTATAGTACTGTATGTTCACGAAATTTGCAACTATCTTGCGCAGTCTATCGCCGTATGCCTCCACATACCATATGGTATGAAAAGTTGAGAAATATTTTGGAAATTTTGTCATATACACATTCATTCGCAAACATGATTGTGGTATACTTTAGTAGAAATAAATATTTTTTCACAACAATCTCTTTAACATTTTAGTTATAAAATCATTCAGAAAAAAACTGTTAGTCCAACTTTTATCGGAAATTAAAATTCACATTCGTCAATACTGATGAATGACTATTATTAAATGTGTCTTGTTGTATGTGCTTGGGGTATATATGTAAATCTTTCTATTTTACTATTTGTATCCATCACATTGCCCTACTATTCGGAGCTTATACGTTATATATTCTCTAATTTTACTTTCTGAAATAGTTTTATCACCCTTTTCTCAGAAGAGTGCATCAGCTCTAATATCCTTAGATATAGTCTGGATTTAGGTAGGTACATAATCTGTGAAATGTAGCTATTGCAGTCTGATTTATCACAGCTAAATCTAACCCGTATTACTGTGAAATTTAGGAGCTTTCCATAAGATTTATATGTGAATATATATTTTACATTTATCGCTATCGCAATTGCGGATTTATTCACTGATAGTGAATTTGGAATAGCAATGATTGACATTTTGTGATGGACAGATCTTTTTATTTCTTTTAACTATAAGGGTCAAACAAACCAATAAAATATATGTATCTACTGATTATATATTTCGGTGTTTGCTTATCTACTTTCAAACTACATTCTGCCTTCTAACTTGGGCAGTCTATTTTCAAATTACTTTATTCTGTCTTCCAAGTATAGGACAATCTACTGTATGTTCAAATTACATCATTCTGTCTCCCAAGTAGGACAATCTATTTTCAAATTACATCATTTTGTCTTCCAAGTAGGACAATCTATTTTCGAATTACATCATTCTGTCTTCAAAGAAGGACTCTCAATTTTATATCTTAAGATATCCAACCATTTTATTTTTCAATATGAAGTAAAATAAAATAAAAGCAAATGATACAATATGTCTTTATTCAACCGGTTTCAGGGACGACCCCTTCTTCAACAGAATATTCGCGAGACTAATTGCCAAGGAATGTAAGTCAAGTTCTAAAAGGAATGAATGTCAGTTGGTGTGAACAGTAAAATAAAATCAAATCAAATGATACAATATGTCAATATGTATTAATATGTTTTTACTCCTAATAAAAGAAGCATTATACGTCAAAGCAGCCAACACTATTTTAAATAGACAACTTCATTTGACGGGATCTTCGTTTTACAGCAATATATTTTAATGCTTTTTCTGTATACACCAACTGACATTGATTCATTTTAGAACTTTACTTTCATACCTTGGTTTATTCTCGCGAATATTCTGTTGAAGAGGGGTCGCCCCCGAAACCGGTCGAATAAAGACATATTGTATCAGTTGCACTTTCGTTCTAGCCGTATTATTTGTAATTCTAATGATTTTAAAATTCGTTGAGTTGTGGTTGAATCCGCTTTCATTAAACAGTTCTCCGAACAGTGTAACGAATCTTTCGCTACTGATTTTCTTTCGATTCCAATTCGAACATTGCTCATCGCTTGATACATAAAAACGAAGAGGAGAAGAAGAAACATTGATGGGAAAATTGAGGCAGGGCTGGATAGAGGATATGAGGATGTGGATGCAACCCCGGGTGCTTGGTGCTTGGAGGAAGATACCTATGCATCATCTTGAGTTGCAGACAAACTGACATCATCGGAATTTCTTCATACAATTTCTCAGAAAAGGGATTAAGCTGTCTTCTACACATTGTCAACAAACCGATGTGCACACCCCTTCTCACCTGACTTCCACCGCGGTGTGAAGTACCCGGTTGATAGTGATTTGCAGGGCGCCTACTCTCAACGCCTCTTTCAACTTGTCGTAGGTCCGGTTGGAGTCGACTGGAATGTAAAAAAGAACGAAAAACGAAGACGTATAACTACAAATTTGGTTTACGACAGTCAGTCAAAATAATTTTCCCTGACCTTTTACTAACTAAACTGAAGATTCCCTCACTCAGTGATTGCAGCGATAATTGAATAAAATCAATTATTATTATTTGCTGCCAGGGCTGCAACCGCATATGTCGCTGTCTCAAATTCCTGGTGGCAAAACATACTGAGAAAAGATAAAATACTAATTCTTCCGACATGTTGCTCTATCTCATTCTGAATTTGCCAGTGTGTCTACATTCACCAGTTGTCAGCTGGGCGAGCAAAGATTGATCTTCAGCGACCGCCTTCGCTGTGCATCTATCAGCTCCTTCGTTTCTGAGTGCATTACAGTGTACGGCAACATACTGGAAAACGAATTTTGCTCCATGCTACTTTGCGAGATCGGGTTAGTGAGAATGATTAGGGCCTTCCACATATAATATTCGAGCTTGTCCTTCAAAGAAAGTGGACCTTTTCCTAGGTTACTATTTGTCGATTGGCTGTCTGTACATATCAACAAGGACGGGTTTATCTGGAGATTACCACTCTCTTGTTTATCTTGGAGTCTAAGAAGTCCTGCATGAATAGCCTTCATTTCTGCCCTGTAGCTCGAAGAACGGAGTCCAGATGGAGTAGTGACTCTTCCTCCTTTCTTTCCTTTTAGACACCGATCCAACGGACCACATCTGGAAGTTTCTTCGACATATTAGGGTATGTATTGTTTGAATTCATTCATTGTTTACATGGAAAAACTTGACTTCCATATAAGGGGGATTATCTGTCATTTTGCACTTTCTATGTAGGTGATATAAATATTATTTTTTATATAGAAAAATAAATTTGATTGGGTTGGTCAGATGCATGGCATTTGTATACATAGAGAGAAAGAGAGAGAGAGAACCTCATTTTCGAATTTATCATCAGAAGCAACATCCAGTAGCAGGAGCTGTAGCGACGAAGCCTTGTTCAATTTGTACTCAATTCTCTCCAGAAGATAAACCCCACAATTAGCAGTCGGAGGAGGCATGAAGGGGTCTTAATTTTTCGTCGTCTCTCCACGGTCGTTCCTTCGCGTCTTCTCTGTTCCCCAGCATTGCCCGACCAGCCTCTACACATAACTCCGTGCTGGGCTGGCCAGAGGAGGAAAGGCAGAATGAAAAGACAGCAGAGCTGAGCAGAGAGAGAGACAGAAGAGTTTACGAGACAAATTCTGAATTTATTAGCGTCTTGCCAGGAGATGAAAGCCGGGACCTATTCCCCTGCCTCGGCGCTAAACTGACAGCGATAATTAAAACATAAGATGACGACGAAGACCTGCTTCTTCGGGGAGGGTCTGCCTGGATGGGGTGAGGTGAAAACAGCGAGCAGATTGTCTAATTCTATATAGGGGGATGCTGCTGCCTTCCGAATGGAGTATTGTTGTAGAAGGAGACATTCTTTGCTTTCAATAACCGCTCTGCCTTCACCTCGTCGAATCTCAGCTGCCTACCTTCACAATGAGTTATTCTTCTCCTGATAATATCCGCGCCCAAGTATTTCTCTATACTCGAAGGCAGCAACAAGTAACCGCGGAATGATTTATTCGGAAAACAAGTCCAAGTCTTTGTTGGTGATCAGATAAACTTTCCGTTCACTATATACTAACTCCATAGCTGGGGTCGCCCCCTATATAAAATAAAAAGTGGAAAGACTATATTTCGATAAGAATGATGTATTTTCTATATATAAAAGCTGCTGTCACGCAGGGGTGGAATGGTGTCACATGGAGGCCGGCCCTACAACCATAAATTATATGGGTTTTTATAGCACAAAGTATAAAGGGGCCGCCGTGAAATCACTATATACTGTATATGAACAAGCAGACCGTTAATAGAATAAATTAGATTTTACCAATAATTCGCTAACCAAAAGTATAATTACTCACTAATTCCAAAACACGAAAGAAATTAAAAATCTAAAGAGGTATAATAATTCCATTAATTTTCGACCAGAGTTAATTAAGCTCGCATTTGTATAGAAGGATTAAGACGATGGTTGACAATTGAGGAGATGGACATTGAACACCAATCTACTGTATAGGTCAGCGTAATGGGAATAATAAAAAATAAATCACTATATCCTCAGAATGTGATAAAATGGCGAGGTTCCAAAAATTAATTGTCTGTCTGTCTTTCTCTGTGCTCACTGTCAACTCTCCCAGAGTCAATCAAACTTTGGTGTACCCGTCGTTTGGAATGGCGTGGCAGGGCATGCACTATATGAGTTTTAATTTTCATCCGTATGGGTGCCCCTGGTTCGGTTTAAAGGGTCCGTTTTAGGCACTTTTGAGACTACCAAAACTGTACGTCTCTTTTATACCTGATCTTAATGAAATTTCGTGGAGATAAAAAACACATCACCACTCATCACAGACGTATTGCATTTCCCATTATTGATTTATTGATCGATTTGTTGTAACATAATATACGTAAATGTCCAAAGTTACATTACGATTTTGAACAAAAAAATTTGCCACACAATTGTAAATATGACTTAATCATAAAACAGACTACTGAATTCCATAACAATCTGTCATTAATAAAAATGAAAAATCAATCATTGAAAAATACACTATTGATTAATTTGATAAATATTGTATATATATATAAACCGATTTGGAAATTGAATGACATTGAAATTATGAAATTGACATTGTGATTGTAATTCGTGACAAAATGCCAAAAAAAATTAACTAATGGTTCCCAGTCACTGGCTGACAAGAATTAACTAATGGTTCCCAGTCACTGGCTGACAAGAATTAAC
>JAUYWV010095999.1:0-14082 GCA_032274565.1 Nematoplana nigrocapitula
CTGTCCAGCTCTCTCCTCCTCGCCTCCTGTCTCCATCGCATCGACCGTGCTCCCTCTCCTTATTGTCCCTCCTGCGACGAGTCTCCCCAAGATCTCCTCCTTCACTGTCCAGCTCTCTCCTCCTCGCCTCCTGTCTCCATCGCATCGACCGTGCTCCCTCTCCTTATTGTCCCTCCTGCGACGAGTCTCCCCAAGATCTCCTCCTTCACTGTCCAGCTCTCTCCTCCTCGCCTCCTGTCTCCATCGCATCGACCGTGCTCCCTCTCCTTATTGTCCCTCCTGCGAAGAGCCTCCCCAAGATCTCATCTACCTCCGTCTCTGTAGGTCCGCTGTTGGAATGCATCTGTCAGAATCTCCTATATCTGGTTCAGTTGAACACCCTGTCCAGTTTGTCTATATCTGTTTCGTCAATCAAATCCTATTTACGAATCACCGTTGGTATGTATTATTTAGAGAGAGAAATCGACGGAGATGGTCTATTTTTATTATTCAGATTTATTCTCTATCATGTTTTTGGATATTGCCTTAATTTTTGTCATCATTGTTTTTAGATTCGTTTCTGTTATCATTTTCCCGAGATTGTCTGTCATTAGAGAGAGGGGGAACGTATTTTCATAAATATTGCATTTTTCCTATATTTTCATATTTCCCCATCTCTCACACACAGACGCTCGTTCTCCCCGTACACAGATGACAGTTTTCCTGCTCTTTTTCTACTGTATTTCGGCGCGTTCTGATAGTGGTGGTGGTGGCATTTCCTATTGGTTGCTTCCAATGTTCCGATCATTCGCATATTCCCGGTGTTCACTACACTCCTCATTTTCTTCACACCACTTTATACGCGTCGTCGTCTCATTTGGGAAAGTCGCATTTCAAATCTCCCAGAGCTCCCTTAGCACCAGCCGGGTTCCCGCGCTCTTCCTTATAAAATAGGGAAAAGTCCTTGAATTTTGAAATTGTATTCTGTCGTACATTTTTGGGTTTTGCCTAAATTCAACAAATACTGTAACAGTGCTTTCTGGGAAATTGATGCTGTTTTTCTCTCAATTTTCTTGAGCCTATCACAACGACCTTTTGTAGGAAATATTTTTGTCTCATTAATTTTCAATGTTAGAGTGGAGGAGGGCCGTTGCAGTGTCTCGAAGTAGCCGCGAAAATGTTTGTAGGAGCGAGCGAATATTAAATGTTATTTTTTCTATTGTTTTCCGTCGAATAATTCTTTGTGTACCCATGGCCATATAACTGGAAAAGAGCTCCTTTCAGAATTGGAACTGCAGAGGAAAAATACACAATAAGTTGACCGATGTAGACAAGAATGATAAGAAGATAATTAGAGAACTCTCAGGATTCTTGTTCTTCGAAAAATGACCATCAAATAGTATGCCGGCTAATCGGGCATATCTCGACACCTCATTTATTTATTTTTACTGTCTGGCAAATCACACTTACTGTCTCGACAAGTTATCCACCAGCATACCGGTTTCGGGTTATTGCCCCTCGTCAGTACTGGGTAGGATTAGAACCCGAATTTATCGGCGTTAAATGAGGCATATTCGTGGACTCAAAGAGCCTGCAGTATTTGTAGGGTATCCACACGTGCTGACAGCTGTAATCCTTAATATACGGCAAAACCAGCATGTTACGACAAGCGATCTCGTGGCCAAGTGGTTAATTAGTTCGACTACTGACCGCTGGGGTACGGGTTCGAATCCTACCCAGTACTGACGAGGGGCAATAACCCGAAACCGGTCTGCTGGTGGATAACTTGTCGAACATGCCATAACTGATTAAAAGTCCTCATTGATTACTATCTGAATTTATTAATTAAGTTATTTTTACTTATTCAACTATGCGCCAAAAACGATTAATTGTTTTTAGGGACTCTTCAATTGGAAACATTTATTCATCATTATTGAATTATTACATAAAGAAAACAAATATGAGGAAATTATGAATTTTGCAATTTGTAAAATATTTTAGTAAATGCCCACCAGTTTCTCAGTGAATTGAGTAAAAAACATCTTGTCACTGGATGGCACAACGACCAGCTATTAAGCACGAAGAATTACAATAAAATTGTTACCTGTATAATAATAATAATAGTATATCGTAATTTGTTGGTTCCACAATTCTTAGCATTTGTAGATTTATGCGGTGACTAATTCTTTCTGCAAAAAAGGTTTTTATATGACTCCATTTTTCATAGTTATTCAGTATCTTTTTAAATTAGTTTTTTTCAGGCGTTTACTAATTTGTACAAGAATTAATTATTTTTTATTATTTTGCTCTTTCTCTTGAGATTGAATAATATTATATATTTACTACATGTAGTGTGGTGATGTAATGAGCTCTACTATATGGAGAGAGTTAAGATTAGGAGCCTGCTATTTTCCTCTTCAGATACTCTCAACACGAATTCCGGACATCCGTGTGTCATTCGCTCTCATTTTTGCTTTTACCCCCCCACCCCCACCCCCACCCTCCGCTGTCCATCTGAGACTTCACATATTTTCTTACTTGTGTTTCCAATCAGTTGCATTGATGTGTATATATAAAGTAGTTGTACGCATCGAATATTTTATTGTGTAATGTATCCAGTTTTTTTTCCGATTAGTGACCTCTTTAATACAAATATGAATATTTATCGATTGAATCTTGTGACTTTAGATTCTCTAGATATTCTCGTCTAGTATAGGTGTTAACAGTTATTGGCTTGGCGAATTGGACAATCCTCCCACAGGGCAAATATTAACCGCGTCCTCTAGCTCGGAATGTATAACCAAAGAAATATCACTTGCAATCCTATCTATAATTAGAGAAATGTATGTATGTGGGTATGTGTGTCTGACCGTTATTTTTCTCCCAACTCTCTTGACGGATTTGCATGCTTGCTTGATGACTCAAAAGAATGCTACGCCAATGGGTAACATGGGAAAAATAGCCGCGAGATGAACAATTTCTAAATGAGAGGCCCATAGCAGAAAATACCCCCCAAAAAACATGTTTTTGCTGCGATGCTAAATCAATATGCTTCAGGAATTTGAATTCTCCAGTATAGCCTGATTGATTCAAAGCTAAATCAATATATTTGAATTCTGGAGATGCTGCGATTACTAACGCTCTACGGGTAATCCTACTTGTTATTAGTAATAGCATTTTCAAAAGTTTTGACTGCAACTGTTAGTATACAATTATACGATAGATAGTAGTGGTCAATGAATATTTTGACAACGATTTTGAATTTATTGATCCCGAAGCCGAAGGCAAAAACATGTTTTGGGGGTGTTTTCTGCTGTGGGCCTCTCATTTAGAAATTTTGCTTCTCGTGGCTATTTTTCCCATGTTACCCATTGGCGTAGTATTGTTTTGAGTAATCAAGCAAGCAAATCCGTCAAGAGTGTTGGTAGAAAAATACCGGTCAGACATACATACATTTATCTAGTTATAGATAGGATTGTGTTCAATTAAAAATCGCGAATATATTAAGTGGCAAACAATTTATTCCGTTAGAATGCGGTTAAGCAAATATAAGATACATATAATTCCATTTATTCGCTAGATAATAAACTAGCTATATACTTCATATTACTAATTCTGCTTGAAAAAGTATATTGTTTATGGCATTTTAACCATCACTATAATTTTCTACAGGAGTAGTTAGTTGATGGTACAATATACTGTGAATCCCTGAACTTTATCAATTATGTATAAGAATGGCAGTGAATCTACATACGTAATTTTCCCATTTGTAATCTTAAAACGCGCTAGTAAGATTACTTTAAACGATTTCTGTTACATCCAACTCTTCCGGATCGATAAAGAAAAGTAACGGATATTCTTAATTTACACCAACAAAATGCAATAACTTTGATGATTTATCGATTCCGATTATAATTATTAAAAGAAATTCGATTTTATATTTATTCTACATTGCAACATCATGCATACAGCAGAGCAATGCAAGGAATAAATAAAACATATTTGATTTTTTGCTACAATATTCGGAAATACGGGAATATCTAAATTCGTAATTATGTAGAAAGGAAACGAGAATTTCATATCAGCGTGTTTTCAAACAAAAACGCTCAGTGACGAAGGTGCATGACAACATGCCGGCTTTTCGAATGACAGTCCTGACAAGCGAAATAAAAAAATAGAATCAAGTAGATACAACAAGAAATTTAATTGTAAAAAGTAATGTCAAACAGAAAATCAAAATGCCGTAACAAAGAAAAAGTTGAATACCTAGATTTTAGAATGATGTCAAGAAGGATCCTTGGTTTAATGCTCGCACAGACTATTAATAAATGCATTATCTACAATACGAGCAGTCGAGTGAAATTTATTCAATGTCCTATAGAAAATGAATAACAAAAGAGGGACGGTTTTAGGAATCTTTAGAGCAAATAGAAATCGGTATCAAGACTCCGTCCAGTTTCTCCGATGTAACTCTTCTTACACCTACTACTGTATGTACAACGAATAGGTGACCATCTGGACCATATTATATTCACCACACTTTTTCATTTTTATATGGGAATATTGTCATAATTGATATAACGAACATCTCTTATTTGTTTTGCACTATACATGCACAGTATATCGTTATAGTAAATGGTACATTTATGCAATTATGACATTCGTGTGATGACATGCGATCTTCTTAGCATTCAGGTCATAGCCGATTCTACTAAACAAAACAGTCACAAAAGTTAAACTTGTGGGTAATAAAAAGCAAATGTTGAATAGTGTTAGTGTTTGTAATATACATATGAATTATTATGTAACTAACTAATGTTGTGCAAAATGGAAGTCTTCATAGAACACTAGACGGAAACTTTAATCCAAATCTTGATTTTGTTGTGATTGTGTAAATTATGTTTAATAAATGTTTTTTGTGTAGTATATACTTTCCAAAGTATTCATGTATACGTGAATAAATAGTGAACGAATCAAATGCATATGTCAAATCACTTAATTATTTATCTTTATTTGGACGCATGTAATCCTATTTATTCCACCTCAATTTGTTCTCATGAAATATTTGAAGTACTTGGCATTTTGTCTTTTGTGTTTCATTCACGGCACAGTATTTGTTTAATTAATTGTTATTAAATAAAAGCCAAAAGACATATTAGTTGTTTGTGATTTACTTTTTCGTTGAACTCCTGGCGTCTTCTTATTTAATCGTTTGCATTCTCTTCAATCTATATACCGGTTAGTTGTAGGAAAGTACCATGACTCTGGATTCTTTCCCGATCTGGAAGGGCAGAGATTCAAAGGTACAAAGTTGCAAAGGGGAAACGAATGAATTTGGCTGCCAGAATCACAGAATTTATGGTGTTCGAAGTCGTATTGAAGAAAGTGCACAATGACCCATTAGCTGACATAATTGAGAGGCGTATATTCATTGAAACGTTGATATATAGAAGTTGCTAAAATATATATTTTTCACTCATATTTATTTCCATCAGTGTGACCCTTGAACAAAACTTCGACTTGAAAACTTTGATATTAAAAATTTACAACAAGGATTTTATAAATCGAGATTCTTCTTTATCTCTAAAAAGCATTCCTGAACGCCTGCTTACTTTAATTTATGTCTTTACTACGTTTTCCAATTTCTCAGCATTGCTACACGTTACACTACTATGAGTAGTGCAATGTTACCTGAAAATGGAAACTATAAGAAATGACAGCCTCAAACGTAAACACCTAATAAAAGGCGACTCATTTAAATATACCAATTATAAAATGGATATATTTCGGCCTCAATTTTCAAAATCTGTATTATCGGTTGAAAGAAAAATGAGAAATTGCGTTCAACAAAAAGGCTATAATACATCTTTTGCTGTTATCGTGTTGTCTACTCTAGACGGTATATATTCAAAGGTCTTTGTGTTCAATTAAAAATATATAATTAGATCACGCAGCGGGGCTTCCACCCGCAATCTTCTCCTTATTCAGTAAGCCAAGTGAGTCTAAAGAACTGAAATCAATTTCAAACAGAAATCGACTATAAGTATAAGCATACGTGGCGTATTTATAAGCAATTAAATTCGAGGTCGCATCTAACAATCTGCATATATACTGATCAAATATTATAGAAAAGAAAGATAGATATTACAAAACGAAAAAGGGAGAAGATGGATGAATTGCATTTCCTGGGCAATTTTATTCGCTGAAATATATTTTAATCCCCTTCTATATTGATTGATCTGCTTTGCTGATTTGGCACTGGAAAAGTTTCTAAAGAGAGTACCTATTCCATGTAAACAGTCCGGCACTTTTAAATCTGCGTTCTGTGATTGCAAAATGTTGAAAACTAATTATGACGCTAATGCATTTTACAAACCAGTTATGAAGACGGTTGTATAACCAACTGTACAACCGTATAGCCAACCGTATAAACAACAAACGATAAATATAATCTAACCATCACATAAACCTGACAAACACAAACGTATAATAAAGTCTTCACAATCATTCAGGCAATAATATAAAACTCTCTTAATTAAATATTCAAACATTTCTTTTCATGTAAGTCTAATGATATCACTTCAATGCCATTCAAAGACGGTAAACGGTTGGTTATACGACCGTCTACATAACTGGTTTGTAAAATGCATTAGCTCCCAAATTATATCTGAAATACTAATAAAGCGCTTTGTTAAATTCAGTGAAACGTCTGACATGAATGCTGCTTGTTCATTTAGTAATTTTGTCACCAGTTCTCCTATATATAATACTTTCATTTTGTATGTATAATACAGGATGTCCAAAGGATTTCGTCTGTTAAAATCTATTTTTGTTATTAACTTTACATTTTTATGTTGCTGGATAATAATGGCTTTTCGGCTAAAAAAGAACCAAAAAATCGCTGATATTTAACTGAAACAACACGTCGTCATGCATAGTGAAGAAGTTCATATTCATACAGTGCAAGACAGGAACATACAGTAAAGTCGCTGGTAAACGAAATCGAAGCAACGGGGTTCTGGGTGACCAATAACTGCAACATGTGATGCGGAAAAGAGGATCAGCTATAAGCCAGTCTAAATCCATTTGGACCGCTATCCCATGAACATGTGTTCAGTCGCCAGCGTGTGCACAATTTATTACGCAAACGTAAGTTAAATCCCAATATTCTTAGTTTAACTATAATGCTTTATATGATGGGGATATTGAGTAGCCAGCGCAGCGCGGTAACCCGACAATTTCCGTATGCTGTTCTTAAGGACCTATTATATGCAGAGAAACTAGGAACCATTTTTGACCTTTGTCAAATTTTTGCTGAAAAATTCAATACAATTTGTAATGTCAAAAGGTATGTCTTAGTGTTGGTTCGCATTTGAGTTCTGGTATTGAATATATGGATCATACAGTACAGTACAAGCTGTCAAATAAGTAGTGGCTTTTCTTTCTTTTGAGAACTGATATTTTTTCAACTATCTCTAATTTATTAAAATATAAATGATTATAGTATATATATTATATTCATATTACTTGAAATAATAAATCAGTATATAACTGTATTTTTAAAATAGAATATTTTTCACCGAAAATGTACAGTATGTTTCATTAAATAAATGATGCGCTTATTCCACGCCATAAAATGCCAGTAAATTATATATAATTCCGAAATAATCGCAGTGCACATACTCCGTATGCTTTTACATGTTTATCGATTTTGTTCACTGGTGAGATTGTTCACTCTATTATTAACTTCATACAATAAACCAAACAAATAACATATTTAATATCCGAAATTGTGATATTTTGCTTTTAATAACATATTTATAAGTCTTTTAAGATTTCTATGTAGATAAAAACTACGCATATCGATACTATATGATCTTCCCAGAATGACTTCGAAAGAAATACATCAATAAAAATGTGAGCGATGACCAAAAGTATTTAGAAATATTTGGAAAATTGCGTAGAAATTAGGAAATACTATTTGAACTACAAAACGAGATTTATTATAACAAAAAACGTGTTTACTACAGAAAAATGTAAACGTTTGAATCCTAAAATTAAACTTTTTCATTTATAAAAGTATTTATACTTACTGTAATTAATATCTTTATTGATATTGATTTTGGTATAGTATTATTGAGCGATTTCCACAGATTTATGTATTAATGTGTACCAAGTAGTTTTTATGACGTGTTGGAGCTCTGGAGCTCCTCGATACTCGTGGAATTCGATTTGGAAACTCTCTTAACAAAAGTTCAAACAACTATCGGATTCAAGTCCAATGAGTTTTCTGGCAATTCAAGAATCGTAATATCTTTCTCGGCCAACCACTTTGTGACTGTCTTGGCTTTGTGGCAGCGCAGAGTTATGTTGAAACAATGGGTATTCTTGAATACGAAGGAAATTGATGAGATGAATATGAATGTACCTTTATGTTAAGAAACACAAACCTCCACGGCTGTTGATAGAGAAGCATTCCCAGACCATCAGAGATCGTAGATACTTGATAATTGGCTGGATATACCGGGAATTCACAGGCGTCTGCGGACAAAAGGTTTGTATGAAGAAAACAGTAGGAAAGTCGATTCATCTGAGGACATTACTTTATGCAAGTTGGCGGCAGTTCAGTGTCTGTACATCTTGTAGAAATCTAATCTCTTTTTAACCATACGTCAAATAAGAAATGGATATTTAGTAATTTTCGTGCTGTCATAAATAGTTCTTCGTTCAGAAAATGTCGATTTGTTCAGGTAGTAACATTAGCAAATATGGGGATTGTATTTTAATCTCCGATGTTGAAATTTTATGTTTTATTACACGTAGCCGTTTGATATGCTTGTCAGGGATGGGTGAAGTTTTCCGAGGCATTCCAGAACGTTCTTTGACAGGTACATTCCCACTTTTTATTAAACGAGACACGAATGCTCCTACAATGGATAGTCTGCGTAGATTCTTTATTATTGTAAGTAGTAGGACTTCGTACCTTTTCTTCCCTCGCAACGGCCAATCAGAGCATGGTAAGTCATAAGTAAGTCAAGATCACGCCTACGTATGACGTCAATATTGTTGCAAAACTATGGACCGCGTCATTTTCTGTATTAAAATGTGATATATATGTATTTAAACAAGTTAGCCGGAAATTTAAATATCGAATTTTTGGACTTATTTGAGGTTAATAGAAGTTGAATTTAGCGACGAGATAGGCGCCTCGACTGCTAAAAAAACTATTCATACATTTAAATAAAATTAGCAAGAAATTTTGAAATCCTGCAGAACAATGTAGCAAGCAATATAGGATACCACCAATCATAAATTAAACTCTAAATCTCATATCCCCCTGGAATACCAAGCATTTAAAAATAGATCCCCGCATTTATAAACAAAACGCAAATTCGACCCATCCGCATTCATTATTTTGTACTGTCTTCTGTGTTGTCAAGCAACCTTATACCAAGCAAGACACTGAGTAGTTCCACTCGATGGATTAAGCTCCTGGAAGCCATCGTCAATTGTTTTAATCGCGCTAATGTTAATTTTTCAATTACTATATATTACGCGAGTAATTAATCTTAACCTGCCGTTTATGAGTTACTGAGTTACCCCATATAACAAATCAGCGTATTACTATCTGTATTTTAAAATATAATTAACACTAATGAATTTATTATGTTAATCAATTTTATTAGATAAATTAAATAACAATTATTCCGCTTAAAATATTCTTGCATAGCATTGGTATTCATTAAACTAGTTATACATGTATAGCTATGGAATATCTTTTATGGAAGCAATATTATATATTATATTCTTACTGTAAAGGTTCGTTATAGTTCTTTTTACGAGATACGTTTGTGGCATTTGATCACTTTTCGGAATAATTGGTGCAGTCGAATGCAGCACATGTGACACAACGTTGAGTAGTTTTAGTGTCCGAGGAACTGTCAAATGAAGTACATCTTCCGTCTTCTATGTTCTGCTGGTCCCTGTGCAGGAACTGGGCGTTGAAAACCGACGAGTTTCGCTGCAACCATCACTAGATTTGATTGATGTTGAGCCATACAGGAACGGTTTGTCTCATCGGCGAGCTGGTAGCCGCAGTCTATGAGGAAAGTATAACGTAACTATCCAGGCGTTGAATTGGGCGTCGATCGAGTATGCATGATAATTGAAGCATTGAATAATGTAATGCCCATCAAATTTGAAAAAAAACAATAGGTCCAACGAAAACAAATACTGCCACAAGAATAGTAGTTGATTTTTCTGTCCATCATGCGAACTCCCGATTTTGTTTTGTTGCAATCGTCTACGATTTCGGGCAAGCCAGTGGCAATGGTATTGGCAGCTCTGCATGTGCAGGTAGTGAGTAGTAAGACTGGTTTTTTTTTCTTGTCCCAGAAACTGGTTATAATTTGGTCACCTGATTTATAGAAATTGGTAGATTTCTTTTGTCTCCCATGCAGTGAAAGTTTTGGCAATGGTTGAGATGTCACGACGATTTGATTTTGTTCCAATGAGCGTAGTCTGCAAGACGGTCAGCCAGTGTAGAGCTAGTGAACCAGTTGTCCATAGCCTTTGTCAAGAAAATCCTGGCCTTCTTTTAACACCGTTGCATCAGGGATTGATAAATCCCCCTTTTCAGAGGCTGTCAGTGTAGTATCGCCGACGTAAGGAATTCCGCTGAATACATAACCTGTATCTGCTTCGCATAATCAGATCAATTTCATGCCAAATTTACCTGGCTTATTGGCCATGTAAATGCGGAATCTGACCCGGCCTTTGAACTTGAGCAGTTGCTCAAACACTGAGCTGAGCCAATCAGAAACGATGTAGGTAACAGAGAGAGAGAGGTGGCAGATAAAATATTGTATTGATTATTTTCTCGGCATTCATATGTAAACTTTGAAGCATTCTTGATATTACACAGCAGCTTGGGGGTGACTCAGTTACCCCAAAGATAATCGAAAGAGTATCTAATCATAACATTTTTTATTTGAGTGGTATTGTTTTGAAAAATCTAAATTATTAATTGTACAAAATATGTAGTAAAGTCATGAAATATGTTTGAAAAAGAGTGTATGGTAACGAAAATACATACTTTTAAAATGCTCTGGGGTAACTGACAATTGACTCCCCCTGTAGAGTGGAAGGAGAAGCCGAAGGTTCTTTATCATAAATTCATTTATCCTGATTATCAAAGTCTGTTAGTTAAATTAATAGAGAAACAAAATATGAAACTCAAAATAAATCAGTTTAAAAGAAATAAACAAATTTATTCATAATAACGAATCAAAAAGGAAAAGCAGAAATGTGAATGTCCACCAAGGTGGCTCAGTGGATTGTGCGGTCGACTGCCGTGTTGAGGTTGGTGGGTTCGAGTCCCGGATCGGGATATAATAGAATTCCCTCGTCTCTGGTTGACAGCTGTGTCAATCGAGTGTTTAGCGACCCGAAAGGGTTCGTTTGGTTTGATGCCGGTTCTTACAGGTGGCGCTGTGGACCGTGCGACAAAAATTATGTACCATCAAATCATTATACATGATTTCCAAAACATACTACTTCTAGTAGTATGCAGATAAAAAAACGGGCAATCCAATCCTCTATCTACGATGCTTGACGATAACCTTGCAACTCTTTTTAATTCCATATACAATACAGTAAACAATACAAAGTAGATAAATAAAAATGCACAAATGTAAAGCATAAGTTGGTCTATGTATATGAAAATTCACATATCGTGCACAAGTCTTCTCCACGCCACACAGTCTTTTGCCAACTCAGTCCAGTTTCCGGCCGGTCCGCCCGCTCCCCAGCTGAAGTCCTTCCTCACACAATCCCTCCACATCACCCTAGGTCGTCTTCAGTGGCGGATTACCCATTAGGCATTATAAGCATCTGCCTAAGGCCATGCATGGCGCGGAGGCCCGTAATTCAGTGTGAAAAATACATATAGGTACCTCGATTATAGTATTAAGACTTCGATCATTAAATTTTCTTTTATTTATTTTAGTTTTAGTTTACACAGATAGCAAATCAATACTGATTGTATATATACATAGGTATATTATGATGTATTTTTATTTCGGAGATCTGAAGTACTGTACAATATAAAAAAAAGCATTGAACTTCACTGGTACCGAGCACTGCCTGCAGGACGTGTTTGCGAATCTGCGGAAATGCACTTCATATGTATTTGTGTTTGATGGTGAGCAACTGCTCCGGAGAGCGATCGTTTTCAGCAATAAAAAGGATAAAAAATGCTCTCCGGTCGAAAGTTGGATTTTTCAGACATTATTTCAGAGTTTGTAAAAAGAAAAGCGAAAAAATATTTAATCAAATTCTTTTATATCGACTGTTACAAAAATGATTAACACTTATAGTAATTAAAACATTTTCTCCATTCTTTCATCAATTCCCAAAAATTCTATGTCCCGTTTTTATGCTCGATGTTCTTGTGTTTGAAAATGTAATGCACATTTTGAGTAATGTTTTAATAGCTAGTAGCAGAAAGCACCCGCGTTGCTGGGCACATGCCCAACCCTAACCCTGCCCTAGTCCGGTCCACCATTTTCGGCGGTTCCCTGCAACTATTGTTTTATACAATTTTCTGTGGGAGGCTTCCTTCTGCCCAAAACGGCCATTTCACACATTTTTAGGCCTCCTTTGACCTCGACCCCGACCTCGGAAGTCGACCTCGCTCCCCCATGTTATCCTTAGGCTTGAGGGGGTCACCCATGCAAAGTTTCGGGTCGCTGACACTAACGGTCCGACTTCCTTCTACCCGAAACGGCCATTTCATACCGTTTTTAGCCTCCTTGACCTCGACTCTGACCCCTTGACCTTGACCCCAACCTCGGAGGCCGACGTCACCCCTCCTATGTTACCAGCAGGATTGAGGGGGTCACTCATGCAAAATTTCAGGTTACTGGCACCAACGGTCTGGCCGCTCACTCACTTCGGGGGAAAGGAAAGACAGACAGACACGCAGAAACACCGATTTTCCCTTTTGTATACATATATAGATATTACGCTGTACATGAGTTCAAATGCTGATGTTATATTGAGATTATACAAGCTATTCGTTCATTAGAGATTCTATTGCTTATAGTAACTATAATTTCGTTGATTGCTGATGTTCCCTCATTTGAAGTACAGTAGATAATGTAAACAACATGAAAATATGATCACTCACATTTGGGCATTTTTTTGTAACTGCGACGTTATCTTATTGCCGCAATAAGAATAATCGCCGCATAAATCATTGCTGTTTAGAAGCATATACAGTGGATCTCAAAAGTTTAGCAATCATTAAAATATATAGTATCCATTTTATGAAAAAAGAACAAAACTTTTATTAATCCACACAAAATAATATGATATAGATGCATATATGTATCAAGTACAAGTGTCATTACAAAGAAGCTACTTACCAATGTTCAGAGTCAATATTTGGACGGATAATCCTTATTGTTAAGGACATCAGCTATCGTTTGTGGCACTGAATGATACATAGCTTCCTGCATAATTCAGGAGTGGTCTCCATTACCCAGACGCGTCGTATTTCGTCTTTCAGAGCGTCAATTGTAGTAGATCTGGCAGGGGCAACCGGCCGTTTCACAATGCCCCACAAATTCTCCATTGGATTTAAATCCGGAGACTTTGGAGGTCAGACAAACGTTGAAATGTGTCGTTCCTGCAACTAGAATATGGTTTATCGGGCAGTATGACAGGTCGCAACATCTTGTATGAATATGTCAGTGTCATGAATGTTGATGAATGGGAGCAGATGATCTTGTAAAACTTCCTTATACCTGGATGTATTCATTCTTTCCCCTTCTGCAAAAAGCGCAAGCCACTTCATCCAGCAGCACACACATCACTACGGATGAGGGTGTTTCATGGTTGGTTTTGTATATTTTGAACTGCATGGATTTGTACCACGGGGACAAATTTCTCAGCATGTGCAAACAGTTGGAATGTACTTTCGTAACTCCACATGACGTTTGACCATTGAATTATTGTCCAGTCCTTATGTTGGTGACAAAATTCAAGTCGCTTTGCAATGTGATTCTTGGTCATCATGGTTTTTTTCAGTGGTTTCCGTGC